>JAUCMT010000043.1:12770156-12792265 GCA_032357475.1 Enteromius thamalakanensis
ACTAGAGCAGTTCTTTTTTTGTATTAAATTCAAATAACTACTGTATTGCCGTTTCAGATGCATTCCTCCTTGAATATAATATTAATTGCATTAATTGACTTGCTTTGTGTTTAACCTTTACAGCTAATATGTGTTGAAATTATAGACTGGATATTAAATTAAACATTGTGTGTTTAACCAATGGGGAGGTTGGTGGTGGGTCTTTTCTGCATAGTCTGCTTTCTGCTATTAGCCCAAGCTTGTAAGAGTTGGGTGGGGTTGGCAGTGGAGGGTATTGTGTAGTATGTGTATCTGGTAATGAGAACGAAGGATTCACTAAGAGTGTAGGGACTCTCTCCCCAGAATAAGACAGTGGCCACACCTAACCAGGGTGTCTGGGACATGAGAGGAAAGCAGTTTTATGCGGGTATAGAGATCAAAGTGTGGGCAGTGGCCTGCTTCGCCCCTCAGAAACAATGCAGAGAGGATTTGCTCAAGTAAGGATTGCTCTCAACTTTAAGTCTTAATAAATTTTAATAGATGCGTGATTAAATGATTTTGACTTATAGACCTTTTAATGTTGGGAAATTTTGTGTGTAGGAGTTTCACTGATCAGCTGCGCAAGATATCCAAGGATGCAGGGATGCCCATCCAAGGCCAGCCCTGCTTCTGCAAGTACGCCCAGGGGGCAGACAGCGTGGAGCCGATGTTCAAGCATCTCAAAATGTCTTATGTGGGACTACAGCTCATCGTGGTCATTCTGCCTGGGAAAACGCCAGTCTATGGTAAAGAGAGCTCCCTTTAATGACGAAGCACAGAAATAGTCAGAGAATCTGACACTGTGATACTGAAATGGTTTTGTGCCTCTCCAGCGGAAGTAAAGCGTGTGGGAGATACTCTGTTAGGAATGGCCACTCAGTGCGTCCAGGTGAAGAATGTGGTGAAGACATCCCCTCAGACGCTGTCCAATCTCTGTCTGAAGATCAACGCCAAACTAGGGGGCATCAACAATGTGCTGGTGCCACATCAAAGGTGTTTTTCCCCATTGTGATGTCAAATCTACATGATTAGAGTGGTGCTCAGACAATGCTTGCATAAATTCTGTACTGTTGCTAGGTGACAGGATTATTTTTTTAGTGGACTAAAAATGAACAATCACAAGCAATTTTAAAGCGCTTTAATGCATTAATACAATTGAAATTTCCTGTACAAGGGAAGAAAACTTCTATTCTGTTCTTTCATATGTCTGTTTTTGCTTTCCATCAGGCCCTCTGTGTTCCAGCAGCCAGTCATCTTCTTGGGGGCCGATGTCACTCACCCACCTGCGGGGGATGGGAAGAAACCCTCCATTGCGGCTGTGGTGGGAAGCATGGATGGACACCCCAGCCGCTATTGTGCCACGGTGCGAGTGCAAACTTCACGCCAGGACCTGTCCCAGGAGCAGTTCTACAGCCAGGAAGTCATCCAGGATCTTACCAACATGGTTCGAGAGCTCCTCATTCAGTTCTACAAGTCTACCCGATTCAAGCCCACACGCATCATCTACTACCGCGGAGGAGTCTCTGAGGGCCAGATGAAGCAGGTGAGTCATCCGGAGCTGATGCATTGACTCAGACTGCTGTGGCATTGATAATATTTGAAAGCTGGGTTCATTTGAATGAAATGCAATTCATGCTTCTGAAATCATAGTTATTTCATGTTCAGTGTTTCTTCTTTAGTTAATATTGTTCATTGTCTTGTGCAGGTTGCCTGGCCAGAACTGATCGCCATCAGGAAAGCTTGTATCAGTCTAGAAGAGGACTACAGACCGGGAATAACTTACATTGTAGTGCAGAAACGTCACCACACTCGTCTCTTTTGCTCTGACAAAGCAGAGCGGGTAAGGTTTAAATAATATATTAAATAATAATTTATATATATATATAAACATCTGCTAAATATTTTTGTAAAATGTTCTGGATTTCAGGATTTTGGTGCATTTTTAATAAAAAGTTTCAGAAACAAATTATTTGGGGGGGAAAAAAACGTACCCCCACATTTTTAAACAGTAATGTATGTTTACATATTTCTTAATTCTTAATCTTACATTTATTTCATGCTTAGTACACTACAAATTAAAGACATCCTTATTATATTTTATTATATTGTGTTAAATTGGTAAAACTATTGCAAATAAACTTTAGGTACACTTTAAATTTTTTTGCATTTAAAGGGCAATATTACACAATCCTCATTAAAACCCATTTTAGCATCACAAAATCTTGTGGTATAGGACATTGTGTTAATCTTAAAATCAACATGAATTAACGATTCATTGCATTCTCTTCTAAATCTTGTATACAAATTTCTTTGACTCAGGTCGGAAAGAGTGGCAATGTCCCAGCAGGCACTACAGTGGACAGCACCATTACACACCCCTCAGAGTTTGACTTCTACTTGTGCAGCCACGCTGGTATCCAGGTGAGTCACGGCCCGGTTGCTTATTTGTTAATTTCTATGTTTGTCCATTCAAGATTTACACACTTGCATTTCCTTCCCACAGGGCACAAGCCGTCCCTCTCACTATCACGTCTTGTGGGATGACAACTGTTTCACGGCCGACGAACTGCAACTGTTGACTTACCAGCTCTGCCACACCTATGTACGCTGCACCCGCTCCGTCTCAATCCCCGCACCAGCCTACTACGCCCGGCTTGTGGCATTCCGCGCCCGCTACCACTTGGTGGACAAAGACCATGACAGGTTATTAGCATCATTAATCTGAGGTGTTCTTATCAAGTTAATGAATGGATTGGATTTGAATTCTTTCTTTATCATTTCCTATGTGCAGTGCTGAGGGCAGTCACGTATCAGGACAGAGTAATGGCCGAGACCCTCAGGCCCTGGCTAAGGCGGTCCAGATTCACTATGATACCCAGCACACTATGTACTTCGCCTGACGTCAACCAGCAGGAGACGCACTTCTACACTCCCTCTTCAGTCTGTCTCTCTCTCTCTCTTCCTCTTCCCGTTTCTCTCTATCACGTCTTCGTCTGCAGCAAAGCAGTTCTGAAGCCAGGGGGCCATCTGTCAGTCCAGTCGAAATTGGTCGGCCTCGGAAGAACCAACATCTACCAGCAGTCCTGCACTGAGAGGCTTTTGGCCTTCAATGCACAGAGAAAAAAAAATCAAATTGAGCCATTTTTAACCTTTCATTTCTTGTTTTGATTTTGAATGTCTTTTTAATTTGTAATATACACTGAGTGTGAGCAAACCTGCGCCATTGGTCAGGGCAGCTCTGGCTCTCTCAGCTAAGCTGGACTCTGTCTACTTTTACCTCAAGCCGCCATCGGCTGAATCTTGTCACATGTCTTTTGGGGCGGGTGGGGTGGATCTTGCATGTCGGGTCGGGTCGGGTTGGGAGGGGGGGGGTTGACTTGGATGGATTTGTTTTTCTCCTTTTTATGGTCGTATTTGAACTCTCTCCTCTCAGTCTTTTACAAACGAGGTGACCTGGGTATACATACCCATTACCCGCTCCCATTTTGTGCGCTTGTGTGAATGTACGTTGGTGTGTTTGTGTGAATGTGGGTTCATGTCTCATGGCAGGCCACTGAATTGTAAAGGGAAATCTAGGAGCAAACTGCTGTAAATGCCTCTTCTTTTTTAGATTAACACACACATAGATATATAAAAAAAATATATAAATATTTACAGCTCTATAAGCATATTCCACGTGATGATCTAACAGGCTTTCATAAGCTGATGGTTTTGTGTAGCAGTAGCATTACCCATGGTCTCCTCTGCGACTGTTGGGGTTGTCGGACCTGGGCAAACAGGGCTTGGTACAGGTGCCATTCTGCCTGTGGCAAGACCAGAATCGCATGCGTCTTATTCGGATAGTTATTTTACAGGGTTGAAAGGTATGGCCATTGCACAGTTCCAGACAAAGCGCTAACACGCCGTCTGATAGGCTAGGCTTGCAACATACAGCACTCTCCCTTCTTTTATGCATTTATACATAAGATTCAAATCAGATTTGTAAGAGTTTAATATAAATGTTTTTTTGTGGTAAACTTTTAACAGTTTGTTAGAGTAGATAATCGTTGTTCTCGTCGTTCTTAATGTTGATATTGATCAGTTGTCTGCAAATCGGTTGCTTAATTGATCCAGGAGTCATTGTGGTTGTTAACAGACTTTTTTTCTTTTTCTTTTTTTTTTATATAAATACAGCTTAATTTTTTAGCGTTGTGGCAATGAGGGCCCAAAATGCTTTGGTTTGTCCACTTTTTCTTTTTTTAATGTTTGAATTGATCAAATTTGGGGTTTTAGCTCATTTCTGTACCAAGTTAAAAGATAGGGAAAAGTGACAAATCAGAACTTTTTTGGGGGAAATCTTAGCAATGTTACGCAGTTATATGAATTTTACACTTAAAGTGTGTTTATTACTTCTGTGTGTATATGAATTTGAATCTATAATATAAATCTGAATTTTTCTCTTGCGTATTAAAAATAGGACACCATACAGTAAGACCCACGAGCATAAGCACTGCCTTTGGACTGAACGGCACTGATGGTGCGGTTTGAAGGGTCTCCAGCGTGCACGCCTCGTCGGGGGGGCCGCTCTGCAAAAACCCTTTTGTAATAAACCATCCGTAAAGCAGCAGGTTTGCTATGAATGAGTTTGAGCGCCAGCCTGTCGTTGGCGTGGACGCTGGTCCCATGAACGAAGAACAGGAAGTGGGTAAGGGCATCACATGCAATAAATTGGATTTACACGTCGAATGCTAAATGGGTTACTCAATGTCACGGCTTCCAGAGAATAACGCATTTGAGTAGTGTGTGTGTGTGTGTGTCCTTTCTAGGCATTTTCGCTAAATTGTTACATGACATTTAATTCCAGTTTGTATCATGATATCATTGCAAAGCAATATAACCCAAAATCTAGAACAATTTAAAAGCTGTAATACTTTTTTGTCGATGTGGCTGTTGGTTGGATTCCTATTGCCATTTGTGTTTATGTACTTATTTTGCTTGTATCAATCAGTGGGAATGTGCATATGGTGGATTAGCTCTTTAGGCAATGTGGAAAATTTTCAAATTTTAACTGCTCACCTGCATGCCAGAGTATTGTTCTAATCTCTTATAAAATATTTATTATGGCGCCGAAGTTTTTTGCCTTTTTTTTTTTTTTAATGAGTAAATCAATACAGTGAGACTGTTTTGAGTAGCGATGTTGTCAGGTCTCTTTTACAGGATTTTAAAAATTTCTCCAGAAATGTCAGTAACTATGATTCGGGGGCTGAAGGGGTGCGGATGTCGGTCTTTGGGAGCTCCAACCCAAACGAGGTACTTTCTTCAATCACTGGGCCGCTCAGACTGACCTCCTCACCCTTTCTTTCTGTCCTCATGCCGATGAGGAGCCCTTTTACCCACTGTCTAGTTCCCTCTCTGCTCTCGGGCTCTACAGTGCTGTGGCGCCGCCCTGGTGGCACCTCCACACATGCACTTCCTCTCTGCATGTGGTGGGCCCCAAGGGTCCACTGCACAAGAAATTACCTCTTAACTTTTTTTTTAAAAACCGTTCTCTGTCCCGATTTAAAGAGAGCATGATTTTCTTTTCTTTTTTTTTTAATTCCTATTTGATATATATGGCTTTGTTATTTGAAAAATGTGTATTGTAATTTAAGTTTTTGTTTCTCTTACTGGTGTGTAGCTTTTTGTGCTGTTCTATTCTCGTGTTCTGAGCTGTGTGACTTGTCCAATAGCAATAGGGGCACTTTCTTTGACCTGCTGGGGAACGCTCAGGACTCCTGTAGCTTCTCCTATCTTGAGTGCCCCGTCAGTTGCTGTACTGCTTTGTGACATTTTTAAAAAAAAATCCCCCCCTCTTTTTTTTTTTAGCCTGCAGGGAATATTTGTGTTATTGTGCAAAGTAATAAATTGGTATTTTATGCCTATAACACACATCTCTGACTCTGTCATTATTGAGTTTCAGGAAGGGAAACTTTAAAAGGTGATCTTTTGATGAATGTGTATTGTACTGATATTAATAATGTTTAATGCATGCCATGTTTTTTTATAAATAGATTTATTTTAAACCACTAGATGGCAATACCTACTTGGATCTACAAGGTAAACCTCTGACTGTTGTGATGGACTACTATCCAGCTAAAATAGTTCTTGGATGAGTGTTAGTATGTATTTTATGTATTAAGAAAATAGACTAACATTTAAATTCCCAGAAAATCTTTCTTGGCAGCATTGGTCACTGTTGTTTTTTTTACCATGGTAAAGTGCAGTGTGGATTTTCCACTTAAAACAACTCCTTTTGTGTTCTACAGAAAATAAATTATTATGCTTGGAATGAAATGAGGAACCTCCCCTCACCACCACTTTTTTATATTTTGAGTCATTTGAAAAGTGTACTTATGGATACTTAACTGTCAGCTTATAATACTACAGTGTCCACATTTCTTTATTACATGGTTTGCCTGTAAAAGCTTGTGTTCTTGTATGAATTATACTTGAGCTTCATTGTGGGCCATGGCTCACTCATCCGCTCGCGCTCTCTTTTGTGTACCCACCCTCTTGTTTCCTGTCCTGTGCTGTTGTCATGACCACTGTTGCCAAGGAGAGGCAGGCAGCCACAAGAGAAAGGAAACTTAAACCAGAGATCTTGTAGCTGTAATATTTAATTCATCACATCAGACGCTAACGTTTGCATGTTATAGGGCAAACTGAGACAAAGGCACTCCAAAATGTAGAGGAGAGAAGCAAAACAAAGCTTTGGAAATAACTTGGTGGTACTCCCCTCAGCAAATAACTGTCCTATAAAGTGCAATTTGAAGTAAATCAACAAAGACAAAAAAAAATAAAAAATAACACTATCAATTCATCTTTAATCGCCTCGCAAGGTAACCTTATATTGCAGTAATCGGATCATTTGCATCTTTGTAAAATATCCCTTTACAACTTGACATCCATGTAAATTCACACTTCTGCCTAAAATGCTATTACACTAAGAGAGTGCTTTTAAAAGGATGTGCTATATTGATGTTCTCCATCACAAAAAAAATGGACTGGCATAGTTTCAAAGTGCAAGGATTCGTCATCAGTCACCCTCAGAAATGCCAACAACAGAAAACTCTCACAAGCCCGGTATTTTAAAGCAATTTCTTTGTCTCATTAGGGGAATTGCAAACACTCTCTTGTATCAGCCCTTCAAAAGCACTGAACGCTTTGAGGCGTATTGTTGGCGGCCCCTGGATTGTCTTTGTGTTAATTGATCCGCTAGCAGACACAGCTCTTGCCCTCCCTCCTCTGTGTCGCTCCATCTCTCTTTATAATCCTGCCATCCGCTGTTTTCCTTTCAGGATGAGAGTGGCTTTGCTCAACAGTGTTTCTAAAGATGGACGAGACTAGCACACTTGAAACACCTGTAAGGGTTATCGGGCGGCCCAATAAGCGATCGGCACTCTGACGGAAACCAACCAACCCGTGAAAGCTTTGTTGCAGTGAAGAGGACATTGCTTTTGTCTTTGCCTTAGTGGCCTGAAGCACAGCATCCTTTTTTGTGTCTGCTCTCGATACGACACGAACACCTAGCCTAAAGAGCTTGAAAGAGGACAACGTATTTACTTTCGGCATCTATCCGCACAGGTGTCACATCTGAAGATCCTTTCTTTTTACTTTACATGAAACTGTTGGATAATTTACGAAGGCCTTTGCCATCGTTCAGACACTAGTTTAGGTTCTGTTTGACGTTTGTTGGGTGCTTGGAAGTAATGCATCTTTGACAGCCACTGCATCCACGTCACAGTATCAAATTCAATCGGCGTGACCTGTTTGGGTAAGGCAACACCGGACTGGGTAGCAATAGAGACACATGTCCCTGCGATAAGAGTAGATCTTTCTTTACCAGGAAGACAAGAAGTCCACCACACTTTGCAGTGGTGCGAGACCAACTTCTACCCTCTAGACGTAGCCTGTGATGGTGGGTTTTCTTAATGAAGTTCAATCAATCCCACGTGGGTGAGTTGAGACAAGTGGGAGCTGTACTTCAATTATTCATCTCTTCAAAGAAAGACCAGGCGAAAGTGAACGGCACAACTATCTGAGAAACCAAAAGACTAGACCGTGGCTGAATAAAACTCATTTCCAAGAATTTGGAAAGACAAATCTGAGAGGTCAGTCAAGGATCTTTTTAAGCAGGACTGACCGAGACTTCTTGTGGAGGATTAAGACCAAAGAACGCACTTTGCTTTGAGAATTTAAAGACACTGCGAGAGGTCCAGCAAAGAAATCTCACGGCGGACACGAAGACTGACAAACAAAACAAGAAAAGAAGACGGACTAAAATGCATCTGATCAAAATTTCACTTAAAAATATTTGAAAGACAAAACCATATCAACTAACTTGGACTGACGAGAGGCTTCTTGTTGAGGATTGGCAAACTTGCCGACCTCTTTGGGCAGAGGCTATTATCTGTAGTTGGAGCACCTGCAAGCGGAAAAGTGTCGTCGAGGTTGTGGCCCGAGGAGGCGTGGTACTCAGAGGGTGGCGAGATGGTGAACACAGGTATGCAGCTGATCAGCTTCACCTGTGCTGTGACAGGCTGGGTGATGGCTATAGCAGTGACTGCACTGCCCCAGTGGAAGGTCACGGCCTTCATAGGCAGCAACATCTTGACCTCCGAAATTGTTTGGCAGGGCATCTGGATGAACTGCATCTACCAGACTACCGGCCACATGCAGTGTAAGACCTACGACTCCATGCTGGCTCTACCGCCTGATATCCAGGCAGCACGGGCGCTGATGTGCATTGCCATTTTCTTGGGATGGTTGTCCTGCACCGTCTCTTGCTGTGGAATGAAGTGCACCACCTGTGCCGGGGACGATCGCCATGCCAAGGCTGGCATAGCGCTGTCCGGTGGGGTGCTCTTCATCCTGACGGGCCTGTGCGTCCTAGTGCCGGTTTCCTGGACAGCAAACACTGTGGTGCAGGACTTCTACAACCCCAATGTTCCCCTCCAGCACAAGCGGGAGCTGGGTCAGGCCATTTACCTGGGATGGGCGGCAGCAGTGATTCTTATGATCAGCGGGGCGGTGCTGAGCAGTACCTGCCCGCACATCGAGAGAGGAGCGTACAGACGTGGGTACATAGGCCGCAGTTTTGCAAACTCAAGGCCATCTGCTCCTGATCCACCGAAACCAATCACCACCAGTACCCTGCCTCTTAAGGAGTACGTATGATGAAGATAAAAAGTGAGAGCAAATGCTGGAAGGTGTGGCTAAATGGGGATAATGATTAAAGGTGCACTCAGTGATTAACGGACAGATGCATTTTGTGCATGTCACTGTGGTGATCATGTCCATATTTGCCATTTGAAATCCCAATTATCTGCTTTTTTCTTTCATTGCTTATACATCGGACACATGTTGGTGCTGGTCACTCGAGCTCCTTCATTATATTGACTGTAATATACATAATGTATTTATTGTTATACTGTTTGTTTTGCTTTGTTTACATGTTTATGTATGTAAGTTAAATTTTTTTAAAGTGTAATTTCTGCATCACTAGTGGCACCAAAATGCAACTGCAATGGTTTTTTTTCAGTGGAGCATTGGCACAACCAATGATGTGAGTTTGGAGTGGAATTATTAGTTTGTCACAAATATTTGTGTATATATGTATATCAATATTTATTTATTTATTTTTTAATTTTCCTTTTCTGTTTGCTGACACTGGTGGAGCAGAAATTACACCTTTCAACTTTTTTGCAATTTTTGCACCACTAACACTGAAGAACTGATTCACACCGAACACTGCAACACACTTCAGCTTTAACTGAACTAAACTGGAAAACACAGCTGGTCATGTGATCTCAGCTTGTGTGAGTGTACATTTTCACTTTTTCACAAGTATTATTCTTATTTCTTCAGGGGTAAGGGTTTTAATGTGCAAAAAATGACTGAGTGCACCTTTAATTAAAGACAGTCTAGCATCTAGAATTTGAAATCTGGTGTTGAGTAGTAATTTGTAGTTGTATTGCAGTGTCTACAATTTTCAGTAACATATCCTTTCCCTTGCTGCTTGTCACTCTCTCTCTTTCTGCCTATTTTTGTACTTTCTCATATGAAAATGTTTCAGTTTGTTAGACTGCTGTGTTCATTGTGTTTATTTATTTAAATTGTGTGAACTTGAACCATTTCAGTCAAAAATAAAAACAATGTGTGATGTAACAATCGGTGACAACAGTACACTTGTTTTATCAATATAAAAAAAAAGGAAAAGCATAAATTAAATAACCATGTTTATTAAAATAGAGCACTGCTCTTACATTGATGCTGACACACAGTCTTTGTAAAGTGAAGTGATTTGTGGCCAGGTATGGTGACCGCCCACAGCAGCACAAAATTAATCCAGGAGTCTTGAGCTCCACCGTTACCATCCCACTGTCCTTTTTAAAAGATCCTTCCTTGACAAACAGCCAACACAGGATGTAGAAATGACTTCTTGATAATAACATAGCTGATATTCACTCCATGAAGAATGATACTTGATACATTGCATCTAAAACACAAAACATGAATGAACAAATATATATATATATAGACCAAAATCTTAAATTTGTTGTATATATCTGAATACATCACATGTACATACACTCTATTTTGATTCTTATAAAATGTCACACAGCAAACAAAATCTATGCTTAACAGATGCAGCAAAACTACTAAATGTGTTTTTATGGCCACTGGTGATAAGAATGACCGCTGTTTACACCTGTTTTTTGTTTCAACCATTGTAATCAGATCACCCAAGACAGACATGAATACCCGATCAAAATGGGGCCAAAGAATGTAACCTTATCTACTCTAGGAAAAGGGGAAATACCTGCAATTCTCTCCTCTCCACTAGCTAAATGTAAAGATTCCCATCTCTTAGGTGCCGTTTCCATTAACGTAAGGTCACCTGGTGTCAGCGTCTTCAGGAGGTTCCTTCTCTGCAGTAATCTGACCAGATGAATTTAGGATTCATTGCAAAGTAATGCATGTACCTAACACACCGAGAGATGACGTATCACATTGATCCCAAGAGTGGTCATGAGGAATTAGGTTTAAAGGATACTGTAGGCGGTAATAGCACTCTGCATCTTGAAGCCACTCTAACATATCTGAGATGGAGGGACAGATGGCTGATCTGGAGACACAAACAGCTATGTCGAGAGTGCCTGTGTTCTTCTCATAGAACTGGAAAACAGCAGACACCTGTTGACTGATGGCATCCCGCACCCTCTGCAGAGCATCCCTGGAAACGGACACCAGATTAAACGAAACATTGTATTTATGTGCATTTAAATGGTAATAAAAAAGGACTTACATTTTCTCAGCTAGTTTTCCCAGAACTGCATCCACAGCCAGCGACAGTTTGTAATGAAGGCGTTCTTGTAAAGTTGGGAATTTGGCAAGAGGTGTGTTTACAATCTGAACGTTCTTCAGTGCCTTCAACTGCGCTGCAAGGTTCCCAAGAGAGCTCATGAGAGGATTACATTCAGCTAGTTCACTGTCCCAAACGCTTTTATTCGCTTTTAACGTCTCAAAGCATTTTTTGAGTTGTTGGTGCAATGATGATAAAACAGCACTTGACATTTTTAAAAAGAAAAAGTTCAGTGACAGAACTTGAGAAACACTGTGATTGTCGTTCTTTTACAGAATATTTATATAATTGACTATTAAATATTTATTTAAAGCTAAACATTAATTATACACCGCGAATATTTACATTTATCTGATAAAATACTAATCATGTCTGTGAGGGCGAATAAAATCGTCCTGCTTCCATCCTAAAAGTACATGTGATAACTGCAAGGCGCTTCTTCCGGGAACACGGATCAGCCACCAATCCGCTTGTTTCTTTCTTTAGTCGTGACAGTAAAACATTCAACCATTGGCCAGACGCTACGTTTAAGAGAGGCGATGTCTTATTGGTCAGAACGCGAGGCATGTTTTCAAAGCTGAATGCTGATTGGTTTAGTGACGTATCAGCGTTAAATTTGAAAAGGCTCTTTCTAACTGCCGATGCCCACTTTAGTGAGAGCTTTCGACATAGAACGGGTTATTAGAGTAAGGAAATTTATAAATGCACTTTTTTAAAAATTGGATATATACCTAGTACTAATATATATGAGCCTAATCGCTGTGGCGTTGAAGGAATTTAACGTTATTGTCTTTGTTTTTCAGGTTCATCATGGCACCGAGAAAACGCACCCAAAATGCTAAAAACAAGAAAAATCCCAAAACGCCGAAGCTAGAAGCTTTTCTGCTTGATTTTGACGATGAAGGTAAAATTTGCCGCTAGTGTCTAAATACGTAGTGTTTGTGTCCGTGTTTTGAAAGCTTTACTCTTTGTTTGTAGTTTGTACCATTGTGGAAAGGTTAAAGGAAAAGACGAACAATCTTCTGAAAGATGCAGACAACCTTTACAAGACCGCGCTGATAAAGCTTCCCATGGCAGTGAGGAAAATAAATTGGATCGAATACTACAGTAAGGATGTCATTTGCAATGTTTTTGACAAATAGTCAATGTAGCCTCTATTAATATGGTTAATAATAGCAAAGGAATAAGTATTGCAAATACTTGGTTTTTTGTCTCGCAGCTCTTATTTTATATTTCAGATTTAGAAAAGCCAAAGTCACCAGTTGATAATTCAAAGGTAATTGCATTAAACATGTTTTTTTGTAGTGTTGCCAGATTGGTTTGATTATTTCCAGCCCAAAAGCTCACAAATACCTGCCCAATTTTTTTTATATTGTGATCTAATGCATTTCAAGGTTCATAATCTGTATTTTTAACTCCATAAAACAAAATTATTATGACAAAATAATATAAATGCTAGATAAATAAAAACAATGCAAAGAAAATAGATTAAAAAAGAAATTAGCTTACCAAATATGAAAAATACGCAAGCAGCAGACACTGTCAAAAAGACAAATGAAAAAAACAAAAACTGTGCCTTCGAAAAACTGCATCCTTTTCAATCTCAACAGTAAGAATTTTACTGCAAAACAAGTGTCCATTATAGTGGTCATGCACACTAGCTTGGGACCGGCAATACTTCCTGTGGCACTACATTTTGTGAGCAAAGTAAGTCTGGCAAAGCTGCCGTTTTAGAGCATTTCCGTTCCCAAAAAACTGGGAAGCAATGAGAAACGAGCTAAATCTCTGCTCGTACTTATTTAGCCATGATTACTATACAGTTACGTGCTTAACACACGCCACTCAATCACTGAATCAAGTCTGTATACGTCTGCGACGTCAGCATCAGTACCAGTAGTCTTTGCAGTGTGCGTGTGTTTAGTAACGTCATAATGACTGATTGGATGCGGCATGCACACTTGAGCTTGTATGTTAACTAATTAGTCTATATAATTAATATGTTTGAAAACCGCTGAGATGACTCCAAACCCGCCCAAATTTTGTCCACTCGCCAAATTTGCATATACAAATTTAATACCGTCCAATCTGGCAACCCTGTTTGTTTGTCCATATGTTTTACATGCTGTAAAGTAATAAAAAAAATTTATTTTAAAATCAGTCACTGTTAATTTTGATTTAAAATCTTCTCTATTCTAATCAGATGACGGAGGAAGCTTCTCAAGAGAAGCTCGCTATTGCTGAGAATCATGTGATTCCCAAGTTTGCTTCTAAAGGTACATTTTGCATCCTCTTTCAGGTTATAAAACCTTTTTTCTTGTATTTTTAAAAGCTGACTTTCTTACCTCCATCCCATTTACAGATGCCAAGAATGGCGCTAACTCAGAAGATGAAAATGTGGCACCCCTTAAGTCTACAGTCAAGAAGGTTTGTGGTAGTATAATGAAAATGTACACAGTAGGCCATTTAAATGTTGATGTTGAAATGAGCATGTGTGATTGCCATGTTGTCACTGTTTAGCAGTAAAAAAAAATTCTAAGCTGCAAGAAATATAAAAAAATTTATAGTCATAAAATATATTATATTCCATCTAAAATGCGCATTACCATTTCCGAATATCTCAATTTTGCAAGCAGTGTAGTTAAAGTTTACATTGAATTTTACATTTATGCATTTGGTGGAGACTTTTATCCAAAGCTATTTGCGTTGCGTTTATGTTAAACGTTATATCAGTTCATGAATTTTCCATGCATAACCTTTTCTAGTGCCATATTACACCATTTGAGCTACAGTTATTTAAGGAAATATTAGTCTTTAAATGGTTCTTGAGAAAATCTGGCCCGTTTATATGTGCATAGGAGCCTGACTCCCTTTCTCTCTTTGATGTGTCTGATGTAGAAGAAAGCCTCAAAGAAGGCACCTTCTACATCCAAGAAGGCCAGAGCTCTCTCCATCTGCAAACAGAGCAACACCATCCAAAGGTAAAGAAACTATACAATCAGCTAATGGCAATTTTTTTTCCTGAAAGTGTTGTCTGAATCCATGTTGGCTTTTTTGGACATAGGTCTACAAGAAAGCCTCTAATCACCCCTGCTAGAAGTTTACTTGAGTCTTCAATAATTGGTGCCACTCCACTTATTACCCCGCGCTTTGACCCAAGGTAAATACTTACTCGTATGACATTATGTGGCTTTGATTTGTGATTGCTTAAATATTCATGACTTTAATTTATTTATTGACTTTCACAAAAATAAAGTTTTTCAGCCTACAAAATAAGTATTTTAAAGTAGATCTGGATTTACGTAGTCCTTATCTATGAAATGTTACCGCAGCTTTTGCATTTTCAAGTTCCAGATCATTTTCCATCAAGATCAAGTTTTTCTGATTAAGGGCTATTTGTGTAATTTTTTTATTTTTATTTTTTTTTAACTCATCAGATTGCCCAAGACCCCAGGACTGAGACTTGCTCGTCACAGAGAGAAGGTGTACAGCATGTCTGTTAATGGCTCACCTATTGCTGGCACTGGAGAGGACATTGTCATTAGTGTCCCCCTCGGAAACGGAGAGGTGGGTGATATGCTACTACTAATGAAGCAAAACACATTCCTCTGATTTCACAGACAAAGCTAAAGCTTAGTCCTAGACTGAATGTAAATCTGAGTTGTTTGAACTGGAAGAACCTTGCACTGACTGATCTTAAGACATGTCTCTGTGTCTTTGTTTTGTCTTGTCGCACTAGTAAAGTGTATTTTTATTTTATTTTATTTTTTAAAGCTAAGGCATGTTACTACTTTTTTTATATCATTTCAGTGCATCCAGCTGCTGGCCAGTGAGATGGATTCTGTGGATCTGAGTCAGCTGGATGAGAAGGCCCTTCGCAGCATCAGAAACCTGCAGGTATGTGCTGCAGTGTAAATTCTTAATGGCACTTCTATGAATTTAATTTCAAGGACATTTTTAAATGTACAAATATTTTATAGTGATTCCTCTGAAATCGGAAGAGATTAAAATACTGTTTTTTGTTTTTCTCCCCAAATGCAGAATCGTCTCACAACGCTGTGTGGAACAAAGTGAACATGTGATACAGTTTTGTACAGCACACTGCATTGTAATGTTACTTCACAATATTAGCACACATATTTTTACACGCTTTTCTATTTTATTTCTGCGTAAAACCCATGTGGATTTTACTTTCTACTTTCATTTTGTTCTATAGTTTCATTCTCAATACGTTTTAAAGTTAAATGTAAATAAGATTAGTTGTGGCCATAAGCTGTCTTGTACTACCTTTTGTAAATATGACTCTTAAATACCATGATTCCACATCCCAGCTGCCTCTTGCTTTTCCTTGTTCTGTTTTTTTTCTCTTTTTTTTTCTTCTCTCTTTGTGTTAAATGTTTAAGTGTGTGTGTGTGTGTGTATGTGTGTGTGTGTATATATATGATTGAGTGTATATATATGATTGATAATCAGAAATTCTACTTGTTAGAGTATATTATAATTTCAATGGTTATCAGATTATAGTTTTATGGATTACATCATTTTGTACTCCTATACAAACAGTAAATTATTAATAATTTAGAAATACAGGCAGCACATGTCTTTAGAGTTTCTATAACTAGATTGCCCTCTGGTGGTTGCAGTATAAAACATTGACAAGGTGGACTGATGTCAAGTTTCAAATGGAATTGGCTCCATGCTTCTGGATGAGCAATACACTGCCAGTCCTTCTGGCTTCTGTGCAAAGGCAGTTGGGGAGAACATTTACTGACTGATTATGAATATTTTGAGTCATGCCAAATAAAAAATCAAGAGGCCAATATTCTGTGAACTAAAATTTATGTTATCTCTCAACATGCATGGACATGTTAATTTAAATTTTTTTTTTTTTTTTTTTTTTTTACAATTTTTCATAATTTTTTAATTGTTAGTATTTATTTATTTGTGCATTCATTGATTTTTAGTCTATTGCACTCCTAAACACTCAAGTTAACAGTTTTCTGTAGCCTATAAATTATCATTTCCTTTACATGTGTATACATATTATTAGCATTTAACAATATAATTTTTTAAAAATGTTTTTGTGTAATTTATATATATATATATATATATCTCATTTTAGTATTTTTGGTTTTTGAATGCATGACATCCACTGGGCTGCCACTAGAGGGCAGTGTGCACATATCCATACAACACCATTGTGCATAGAATTGTCCAAGGACAAAGCAGAACAGCTGACTGCAGCTCCTTTCCAAACATCTCGGGCTGTTTAGTCATTATAAGAGTTCAAGAGCTTTAAAAACTTTAAGGAAAGTTATTTCAGCTAAAAGAGAAATAGGCCTACCTAACAAATGAATCACTGCTGATGATACACAGCTTACCTTCCTCTCTCTCTCTCTCTCTCTCCCTCTCTCTCTCTCTCTCTACCTCCTGCAACACAAAGTCTCCTCTCTTCCTCTATCTCTGACCTTCAGGGTTGGGAAGAGCCAATAAAAATGCATCCAATTAGTGCTTGTTAATGCGTTGCCCTCATTACAGGAGAGAGCAGGAGATGAGTTCACCATCAGCTTCATACTGAGTCCTGTTGCTGCCTAACAGCTTCTATCTGTTCAGCATGTTCATTCAGGACATATATGCTCTACATCCACTGTAGACAAACCCACTGTGCCATTAAAGATCAGTGCTGAAGAACTGTGGCTTTATGGGACTGAACAGATGCTGCACTCGCTGAGGCGTTGAGTTCAGATCCCCTGTTAGCAAACGTACGCTAGCGCACCTGCTTCATGAATCACATTCACACCGCTGTTATGCTTCAGCAATTGAGCTGGAAAATATTTTTCTCCCTAGATGCATGACTTGATTTACAGGATAATAAATGCTGATATAGTCCATTGGACAAATAGGCCCTGTCCCAAACAGTGCAGTGGGTAACGTTACAGAATTGCAAGGTCAGAGTATTTACATCCTTGCTAAGTCGGCTAACCCTGTTATCCTTTTAGTCAGTGCTTCCATATTTTTCCCCCTTAAACTAAATTTGTTTTTCATTACAAACAATCGCGTGCCACATCAGAGCCGTGTTTTCCACACATGCATCATCACCAAAAATCCAGAGGAGACGGGTGCCTAATTATGCAGTGGGATGGAGGAAATTGGCAAATTTGTGGAGAGATGGATTGCCTTGGCACTGATCTTACCAGCCAAATGAATTCCTCTGTCTGCCCTGTCCCCCTTACGAGACCATCCGTCAAGCAGGTCCTCTAATCGATTTATTCACAGAGCCTCAGTCTGCCACAGTGGCACTTCCTTCTCAGTTAGTGGAGCTAGAATACAGCCATACACTGAGTTTGTATGGTGTTGTATGAGCACGAGGTAGATTTGGTATGATGTAGACATTTTGTATTGTGTTGAATATAAACCATAAATAACTTGCGGTTGGTTGAAATTTAGCTTAATACTTTTAATATTTTTACAACACGTTTTGGTAAGAGGTAGCCTAGTCAAAATCATTGATTTCATGCTTTTAAAAGAAATAGTTCACCCAAAACTATTAATTACTCACCCTCATTCCCAACCCGTGAGATCTTTGTTCATCTTCGGAAGATAAGTAAAGATATTGTTGATGAAATCCGAGAGCGTGCATGAACAGCAGTGCATATTCAAGCCCTGGGGCCTGTTCCATAAAACAAGTTTACCAAATAAGCCAGGCTTTTAGAAGATAGCCTGACTTATTTCAAACCAAATTAACTGGCAAAAAGTCAGACTAATTGAAATAAACCTGGCTTATTTGGTAAACTTGTTTTATGGAACAGGCCCCTGGAAAGTTAGTAAGGACATAAATAAGAGTGTACGAGACATTGGTTGTTCAACCACAATTTTATAAAGCTATGAGAATACTTTTTGTGTGCAAAGAAAACAAAACGCACATTAAGTGTGCTGCTGATGCAGATTTCTGTTTAAAATAAACTTGGATTTGTTTCTTTAACAAAGAAGCATGAACAAAATCACAGTTTCCACGAAAATATAAAGTAGTATAACATTAATAATAATAATTCTACAGGCAATTGAAATTATTTAGA
This sequence comes from Enteromius thamalakanensis, assembly GCA_032357475.1. NCBI lineage: Eukaryota > Metazoa > Chordata > Actinopteri > Cypriniformes > Cyprinidae > Enteromius > Enteromius thamalakanensis. Next base: position 12,788,631 of record JAUCMT010000043.1, read on the forward strand.
TATGCCATACCAGGAAAAAAAAAAAATTTATTGATTATTTTAAGTTTTAAGAATATTTTACAATATATATCACATAAGTTTGATTGAAATAGGCAATGTGTAATATTTAATTTAATGTTTAAACAATAAATTTATTTATTTTTTACTTTTTTTCCAACAGAATTTGGTTACACTTTAGTTTACGGTGTTCTTGTTATAGTCTAATTATACATTTAGGTACGGAGTATTATTAATGAACAACATATAGGGTTAGTGTTAGAAGTAGGGCTGCATGTAATTATGCATAATTTAGCTCTAATACTATAGTATATGTATGTAATGTAACAAACACACTGTAGAATAGTGTTCAACAATTTTTTTTTCTGTAAATTAGTACACTTTTTTGTACTAACAGTTTTTTAAAGTGAAAAGTAAAACCTGTAATGTGATGTAATAGAAAAATAGCTAATACCACTTCAGTCAGCCATATTATTTCAAAATGTTTTAGAATATAAATGACACCACCATAATTAACCCTAAGTTTAACTAAAATGTTAAACACAAAATTTGCGTAAAAGTGGGGACTAGAATTCTCCAGGTGCATGCACATACTCGGTTGAAGACTGTTAATGGAGAGCTGTGTGTTAATTTTCCTATTATAAATCTAGTTAAGGTCAGTAAACAACCAGTGGTTGCTGGATCTATCCCAACCTTAGCCGTTCCACAGAGACGGTTTAATTATGTGGTGAAATGTCTTGCCCATTTGATGACCCCAGTAATTAGATAATAGAGCCTGACGTTCCCATAGATCAGAGGCTGATGATACTGCACCAGTCTGGGCACGTACCCTTTGCCAAATGGTCTGAGCCTTAATAGTGTTTTGATGGGCCACCCCTCTGTCACCACAAACCCGAGGTGGTGCAGAAACAAGGACATCTGCTGCCAGAAAGCCATGCTCCTTTACAATAGACTTTGCAAACAAATGTAAAGGAGCCGTCAGCAGACTCTCAGGACATGTTTTGCCCTCTTGGCACGTCCAATATGTTGTTTTATCCCTCAGCGACACTGAATAAGCCACGGAACATCAAAGAGACAGAGGAAGGCCCTCAGAGGTTCTTATACAGTACAACAGAGCTCATGCTAATTCTTCTATGCCAGTCTCCCAGGACGTCCTATTATTTGAGAAATGTGAGCTGCGTGCAAGCAAATTAGCATTGGTTTTATTTTTTGTCTTATATTTTGCGTAGGTTGGGATGACAAACATCCTTACCTTGACATTGAGAATGAAATTAGCTTTAAAAAAAAAGTAGTTGCAGTCTTTGAAAAAGCTAAGTCTCCTTAGGTTGGCAATTGCGCTTTGGTTCATAGCCCTCTTTTTCTAAAGTGCTTCAATAAAGTCTATCACCTTATTTGCGAAAGTAATATGGCCCAGTGCGATCCCAAATTACATATAAATGACACAGCAAATTGGAAAATTAGGAGAGGAGGGAAGGGTAATTTGCAAGCAAACAGGGTAAAACCAATTTATTAGGAGAGTAGGGAGAAAAATAGCCAGCTATTGTCGTCCATAAAAACTCTCATTCAGACTCACAGGTTTATCTCCTCGGGTCAAATATCTGAAAATGCGGAAGTCTTTTGAACTGGTTTCTACAGGTATTTCTGCTGATGTTGTGAACAGATGAGAAATCTGAAGAAAAGGCCATTGGTGTTCACTCTGGCTGTGTCTTATCACTTCTATCACTCATTTGCCACTTGTCCTTCACCAGTCATGCTTCTAAAGCGAGGGTCACAACACAGGTGAGGATACGTCCGTCAAAAGTTGAAAGCATCTTTTCAATTAGCACAGCTTGGTTCATGTAAGTTCAGTTTATATCGTAGCACCAAAAAGTTTAGATGTTGAGAAAAGGTTTTTGATGCAACTTTTTATTGGTTGGATTCAGCCATAATTTCTTGCTATTTTTCAAATGCATGAAAAATATGTGTGTTAACATGGTATTCCTTACATTATGAGGACCAGATGTGCCCACAAGTATTTTTTGGTCCTGAGGAAAACAGCTTAGAAATCATACAGGATGAAACGTTTTAAAAATCTGAAATATCCATCATTAACTATACATAAAAATCACTTTATTAGATAGTATAAACATATTCATTTTTAAGAAATAGAATCAGAATAAAATGGTTATCATGACTATTTTTTAATAACTTCTAAGTATTATTTAGGAACCTGCTGTATGTTTTTTAAACTTTTGTAAAATGATAAATCTTTACTTTTTAAAAAAAATTAAATAAATTTAGCAAATCCTCACTGAATAAAATTATTAATTTCTTTCAAACTTTTTAATGACAGTTTTTACTGTTATTAAATATTTATATGTTGAATACATGTTCTTTTTGATCTGTGTATTAATCAAAGAATTCTGAAAAAAATTATCAGTTATTAATAAATAAATAAATAAGAAGCACAACTGTTTGCAATATTAATAATAAACCAGCATTGGCAACACCCACTTTTCTCAAATTAGTCATGGTGAGAAAAATGTTATTTATCAAAAAGTGTGGCAATAAAGCAGCTGCATATAGAACAAAGATAATCATACAGACGTAAATGCTATTTTTTTGTTGTGATTTTTGTTTGCGTTCAGCTGAAATGCTGACCTTACTCTTTAAGAAAAACAGCTAGCTCAGCCTTCACGCTTCTGTGAGCCTTGAAGTCCTGAAAAAGACAGTTTTACATAGTCCAGGTCAGTCTAGAAGCTCTTACACACTCCAAAAGCAGCCTGTATTTATTCAGATGTCGGGACAGATAGGTGGCTATTGTTCAGTATCTGAGTCCTGCTGTGGAGCTCTATGCTCTATGTTTCTGACTATGGTAATGATACCCAGAGCATATATAACAGCTGAGTCATTTGACTTTGTGGGGTTGGCATGTAGAAAAAAGCGAGCGGAAGCACATTGCGAATAAAGACCTGCCTTTAATGCCACCTTTCAATCAAAGCTCAAAGCAAAAGCAGTTTTTAGCTGCACACCTGTGGTCAAAGTGCTTACTGCTGGCACAAATTAGCATGTTGATTTCTTTTTTGAGCGTTTCAGGCTGCTGTTAGTCCCTCAAACCGAAGCGGCTAAAAATCGGTCAAAGCACGTACCAAAGCCAAATGTGTCATTTAAGTGGTTGTAAACATACCTTCATGATCATTCAAACACATTCCCTCCATATAATTTACCATAGTCAAAATTATTCTTTGTCAATAGCAAATAAAATTGTACAGCTTTTATTTTGTACTTATAGTTTACCTTAATTTAACTTAATTGGCACATTTTTAGAACACTGTCATGCACTTATACTTCAGCTGGTAACTTTATTATAAATTGAAACATAAGCTGTTTACACAAAATATCGTTTACACTGAAAATAATAATATTTTCAATTGTTTTTCTAAGGTTTAGTTCACACTGCAGGCTAGAGTGGCCCAAATGTGATGAATATTTGATTTTTTACAAACAAATCCGTTTTTTAAAATCAGGCCCAGTCCACTTTCATATGTGGTCCTAAATTGCAAACATTGAGGGGCAGTTTCCCGAACAGGGTTTAAAACTAGTCCTAGATTAAAATAAATGTTAAGAGCTGTCTAAACTGGAAAAGGCTTGCACTGAGA
>JAUCMT010000043.1:12800236-12825631 GCA_032357475.1 Enteromius thamalakanensis
GGACAGCACCTGAGTTAAATATATGAGTGTCACAGCAAAGGGTCTGAATACTTAGGACCATGTGATATTTTAGTTTTTCATTTTTAATAAATCTGCAGAAATGTCAAGTTTTTCTCTCATTATGGGGTGCTGTGTGTACATTAATGAGGACAAAAATGAATTTAAATGATTTTAGCAAATGGCTGCAATATAACAGAGTGAAACATTAAATTGAATACTTTCTGTACACACTGTCCATAAGCAAATAAGATTTATTTATAAACAGCACCTTAAAAACATCCATGGAAGCTTTTTCATTCTACAAAATGTTCTTAATAGTGAAAAAAGATTATTTAGATAATTTAAATGTCTTTAAAAAGAAAAGAACCTTTTGGAACCTTGTACTGAACATTGCTTTAGAATTTATCTCACCAAACCTCTTCCATTCCACAAAAAAACACTTTATTAGTTCAAAACAGGTTCTTTAGATTATTCAAATGTTCTTCAAAACAAGAAATAAAGGTTCTTTTAAGATCTGTTCACTGCAAGGTGAAGCTGGAGAACCAAAAAAGCAGTCAGCGGATTTCTTGAAGAGCCCTTCAACATTAACAGAGCTTTTCTATTCTGCAAAAGATTCTTCAGATCTTAAAAAAAATAAATAGAGTATACTGAACATTCTTTTTGTCTTGTAGAATTTTCAGCCCCTGGACTTTTCCATTCCACAAAAGACTACATAAAAAATGTAAGAAAAAAACATTGAGGATTTTAAAACATTTACTCAACATTCTTTTTGGAATGTCTTTTTTTTTCAAATATATTGAGTCCAGGACCTAAATATTAGAACCTTTAACACTGACAAACTTTTCCATTCCACAAAGATGCTTCAGATTGAAAAAAAAAAAACTTTATTTTAAACAGTGTACTGAATACTCTTTTTAGGACATCTCTATTTCTTAGAAGATTCAAATTGTTCGAAGAAAAAGCATTCAATCAATTCCTTGAAGAACCTTTAACAATCACAGAACCTTTTCATTCCACAAATAATTCTTTAGAATAAAAAAAATGCTCTTAAGAAAGAAAACCTTGCACTCACCATTCTTTTTAAAACATTTTTTTCTTAGAATACTTTGGTTCCAGGACATTAACATTAGAAAAACATTTCAATTGCTTTCTTAAAGAAGCTTTAACACTGACAGAACTTTTCCATTCCATAAAAGATTCTTTAGATTAAAAAAAAGGTCTTAAGTTAAAGCCATTAAAACCTTAATTTTCAAACAGTGCACTCAACAGTATCTTGTACATTATCTAACATTGAAAAAAAAGAAAACTACAAGCGCAAAGCTTCGCTCTCACAAGTAGGCCTACCTTTAAGGACGATGGGGTCCTTCCCTTCCCTCCGCAGTGACTCCAGAAGTACGTGCAAAGGCTGAGACGGCGTCAGGCGGCCCGGGTCCACCGTGCTCTCGTCGTACACCACCAGCTCTTTAGAAAAAATCCCCTTGAAGGAGTCCTTGCTCTGGCGGCAGGAGATGAGGTCCAGGACGGTGATCTTTCCCTGCTGGAGCCGGCGGCGACTGATCTTGTCCGAGCAGTTGATGTGCACAGCTCCTCGGATGTGGCTCTTGTTAAACTCCATGAAGGGCCGGCAGTCGATGATGACGGGCACCGGCCCCACCGGGTGGCCCAGCGGGCAATGCGTCAGCTTCTTTGCCAGCTCGTTGGGGTGGATGACCCGCATGCCGCCCCGGCTCAGGCCTGAGGTGAGGCTGGGAGCGCTGTAGGCCTCCGTGGGCACGCCATACCCCAGCCCTGAGTTCAGGTTAGGGCTGCTGGCGCTGACCTGGCCGTCCTTCTCATAGGTGCTCACCGTGCAACAGCTGGCACTGCTGCATCCACACGTCAGCGAGCGCGTGGAGCCGCCGGACGAGGGCATATACGCCTGGATCTTCACCACGGTGGTGCTGCTGATGACCGTCGACTGGCCGACGGTGCCCACGGTGGCTTCCAGGTAGCTGGTGTCTAGGCGGAGTCGGAGTTCCTGAGGTCGTATAGGCCTTGGCAGCGCCACCACAATTCTGTCGTCGAGAGGAGAAGGAGGCATGGAGAGACCACAGAGGGCTGGCACACCACGGAGAACTCAGATGTCCGCTCGGCCGCAAGCTGATCACTGGGAGACACGACAGAACCAGAGAGGGATTTAAAAGAGGGAGACTTTCTTTTGCAAGGATACCATTGAAGGAGCAGTTTTTGTTACCCGTGTGCAAAACATTTTTAAAAATTGTTTCCCAAACTAGTTCTGTGGAAGCACACCAACAGTACACATTACTAAACTGGGTTAAATCAATAAAAGTAAAATAATTAGATTATTTTTATAGATATAAATAATAAATAATAGATATATTTTTTAATTAATAAATATTACAGTTTTACAAAAAAATATATTTTTTTATTATATAATTTTTTTTATTATATAAAAATTATTTAATATGATATATTTTAAATAAATATATTAAATAATTAATTAAAAATAATGATACAATAATTTTTATATATTTTTATAATATTTTATAATATATTTATATATATTTTAATAATTTATATTTTTTTAAATAAATGATTATTTTTTAAATAATTCACATTTTCAAATTGTGGTAAATAAATACATTTATTCATCAATTCATTAATTAATTTATAAATTTTAAAAAATAATTAAAAAAACAAAAAAATACAATTTTATTTTTATTTTAGAATATATTTCTAATTAAAAATATATATAATGATATATAATATAAATTTAAAGAGAAATTAAAATAATAAAATATAATTCTAATTTAATTTCAGACCTTCAGTATGACAACACTTTCGTGTCATTAAAAATAAAATAAAAATAGCAAGATAATATACTGTAAAAATCAGAAACACAAAACAGTAAACCTGGATTTAAAGGAACACAAGAATGAATGCAATAAAAGAATGATACTGTTAATAAAAACAGTAAATAAAATAAAAATATAATATAAAATAACATTTTATACAACATTATACATTTATATAGCAATAAAGCAATAGCTTTATTATGTCAAGGCAGTTATTAGTTTTAAGATGAGATTAAAATCAATCTTTAAAAATATATATATTTAAAAAAATTTAAATAATTACTTATCAATTTCAAAATTTTGAAATCAAATAAAATGTAAAATACTTTTTTAACAATGAAACAGATCAGAGAAACATCCAAAATGCACTGCTGACGACTCTTCAGGAACAGAGTTGGGAAACGCTGACCTAAAGAACCTGCTTCCACTATGAAGAAGAAAGATTCCAAGGATGTTCTTCATGGATGGAAGCTTTATATTTAAGGCAGCAGCGTCGTCAGACAGACAGTCTGTTCTCACACGGGCCCGGGCTGAACCTGCAGGGGCTTCACACTCATTTTTAGGGGAACCTGCAGAGCGGCTTGCAGCTGAGAGCACCATACGGTCAAACCAGCCCAAATATTCAATCAGCAAACGTGCCAGTGTCACGAGAACTTCCAGACAGACGTGTGTTTGGATTTACAAGATCTATCAGATAGACTCCTATAGGCTCTCATCACAGGAGCGAATTGCTGACCCCATTAAATTCAAAAGAGCACACAGCAGCCCATTCCCAAACACGGCATGTGGACGTGCTGGGAATAAAATATGGAAAGGTTCTGCATCTGGCTAGACATCATCATTATTTCATGCGGTGACAATGCATGCAATTTACAGATGGTTTGCTTTGCACAGCACAGGATCTGTCAGGAGTCCCACACATGACAGATGACAGCAGATGCACGGAAATCAACTTTGATTTGAGGCAGCGCAGCATCTGCATTGAACGTGTCCTTATTTCTGAGCATGAAACACATCCTATAGATCTATACGGGGTGGGAGTGCTCAGCTATCCCGCGCAATTAGCTACTAAACAACTCTAAACAGTCAAACATGTTCCTCAGACTTACGTGCAAGTGGCGTTTATCAGCAGTGTCTTCCTCCCGCTGCTTATCGATCAGTCTGAGCCGCTCAGCCGGTCCCGGCGCTGGAGACCCGCAGCATTTTCCTCCCGTCCTGCTTTGCTCTCTCTTCACTGATGGAGTTGGAGTTTGTAGCGGCTCCGCACTAGTATCACTTCAGACTGACGTGCGTCTGAACCAATGCAGCTCCGCGCCGCTGACGGAGAGCCACAGGGGCCCAGACGCGGGAGGAGGGACAGGGTGATGTCATTGAGAGCCAATCAGGAGAGAGCTCAGTCAAAGCGGTTTAAAGACACTTATCACGTGCCGTGAGTGTGAACGCGGTTAAGTCGCGGAAACGGTGTTTAAATAATTAAATTAAATTAAATGATGCTGCGTTGAAAAAATATATACAATAAAGTAAAAAATTATGTATAAAAATGCATCAATGATGGAGGGTCTTTGATTATTTAAACGCATTAAAAGCTATTTAAATATTTATTCAAAAGAAAAATAAATAAATACTAACAGAAAAAGAGTATACAGTATAAATTAGCCAATTTGGTAAAACTGATACATTTCAAATAGATCAGTGTGGGAGGGTCCTTCATTATGTCAACACCTTGATAAAAATAAAAATATTATTCAATTATTATTAATTAAATAATAATTATTAATAATATTAATAATAAACATTTATTAGAATTAAACTAATAAAATAAAATAGCTATACTGTGTTTAAAAGGAAAATTATACAATAAAGTACCAATTATTTAAAAAAAAAGTTTAAATAAATAAATAAAAATGTATCATTGTGGGAGGGTCTTTATTATGTCAACACTCTAAAAGCAAATATTTAAATATTTACTTAAAAATAAAATGCTAACAGAAAATAGTACAAATGAGCCAATCAGAAGATGGTGGAACTGGGTTTGAAAGATGCGACAAGTGTGAATGCACTGAAATGGAAAAAATAAAAAAATTAAATGTGTTAGAATTTAAATAATAAAATAATTATATTGCTTTAATTAAAAATTATTAAACAAAATAAATAAAAATATATTTTAAACATGTATCAATGTTGGATGGTCTTTGTTCATGTCAACACCTTAAAAAACATTTAATAAAAATAAAAATATGATGATGCTTTATTTTAAGGTGTCTTTGTTACATGTTATAAATACTAACTATTATAGCAACAACAACAAACTATGCATAATTACATGCAAGTAACCGTAAGACAAACATTAATCCTAACCCAAACCATAGTAAGTACATGTAAGTTAATTATTAAATAATAATTATAATAATAAATATCTTTATGTCAAATCCTTAAAAAATATAATGTAAATATCAAATATATATATATAAACTTAAAAAACAATAAAAACGCTAAAAAGTAAAATATAAAATAGGTTAAATGTAAACAAAATGCTAAACAAATAGCTATTAATAAATATAATACGAACAGAGAAAAACTTTGAATTTTGTGTAAACTATAAAATATAAGCTATTTGTTAAAATATAATAATAATAAATGTTGTAGAGCCATTTCTTATGTTAACAACCTAAAGGCAAAAATGTATTCATTAAAATACAGAAAGAGAATAAAAATGCTTAATACTTTTAGGAATGAAAACGTCAACATCATACAGATTCTGTAAAAAACATTATTTAACACTACAGATATCTCAATGCATTCAAATATTATGAAACTATCAGTCATGTATGAACAACTCATATTTGAATGCATCACCCACGAATCTTAACACTCAATAGCATTAAATGACTTCATAACAAAGGTTATTATGTGATTTGTCTGTTCAGTGGAGTCCCAATAAAGCCCATGACACTAGTTTATAGTCGTCTATAAGAGCTCTTAATCTCACATAAGGGCATGGCCGCAGTCACAAATATTATATCATGTCTTCATGGTGTAAATGATTCATCAGTGACTAATGTGAGCTTTATTCTGGATCTCACGAGCAGAGAACAGTGCAAACAGGTTCTTATAACACATGAGTTCATGAGTTCGATACAGAAAGCATGGCGTAGAAAGTAGATTTAGTTGTGAAGGGTTGACTAACTTTACCTTCGCCTCTCCTAAAAACACCGATCTTGTTTTACTGCCCTCGTAGAAGCATAAAATTATATTTAGATGCGTGTATGTAAGTGTCTGTCAGTGGAAAAACTGACATCATGCGGTGTGATATTTAGAGGCCTGAAGAACAGGAAATGAACAACCACTTCCTCTTTTGCAGAGGTGTTTTGCTCTGGCTCTATTTTCACAGTAGAACTTGTTTAATTAAGCTCAATGGCAATCCTCATTAGACGCGTTTGCATGAGAATCAGCAGCGTTTAAAGCCAGTGCAGGATGGGAGATTATTACAGCAACGGCAAACAATATTTACGTGGAACAAACGAATAAATTGCAAATATTTCATGATGCAGTCTCATTACAGTATGAATTAATCCCGAAGTATTTGATTACATATACATTATTTTGCAATAAATGGGATTTTGTTTGATTTATCATGTATCATACTGTATAATCATTTTATTTATGAAACTATTATTCACATTCTTATTATTTTGTAAAAATTATTTCTCTAAGACATCTTCTATGGTCACATTATCAGTAAAACTTTATTTCAACATTTTATGCTGATTTACACTTATTTCATTATTAAAAATTAAAATTTTTTTAATGTTTTTCAAAGATGCTGGTTGGAGAACAAAAGTATTTATTTACATAAAAACAGCATTTTGGAATTATTATAAAATTAAATATTATACAAATGTATGAAAACAACGTATTCAACTTTTACAAATATTAATATAATTATAAATAAAGCTTGATTACCAACACTTTATTTCACAAACAGATTTTGAGGTAAAATGTGTTTCATTTATCAGTTTCAAAAACAACAAATATTTTATTTATCTAAATTGAATTGCATTTTATGTATTTGTAGTCCTGTAAAAGTTTTTATTTACAATATATGTATAGTGTATATTTTTATGCATATATTACTACACATAAATATTTATATTATACATAAAGACAATGAATATATATTGTTCTTAAATATATACATGCATATGCTTATATTTATATATACATAATAAATATACACAGTATACACACATATAATATGCAAACAAAAACCTCTATTATGGATGTGATTGATCATTTGACAGCACTATTTATGATGATGGACCCGTACGCCTAAGGAAAACTGGTCTGGATCTGAATGAAGCTGAATCTTCTCTGAGGTCTTTTCTTCATGAACATCTTGCTCAGCATAAGTGTTGTTTAGATGGTCATGAGCCACAGCAAACCTGCTGCACGTGACAGAGATGCTGTCAACAATCTCTCCACAAACCACGCTGTTATTACAGCCATCTGTCTGCTGTTCAAACCTATTAATACAGTCCACCCCGAGGAAGCTTATCCTTCATACGCTCAGAAAAGTGTGGATTTTATGCCTCTCATCTACTTTTACAAATATACAGCGTATATTTTATATTACCTATTTGAAATACAATAATAAAAGTTCAATTATAGTTTAAGTTTAAAACAATACATGATTTTTCCCAATATCTAGTGTACTCTTAATATTTCTCCTGATAAAAAAAACCCATAAAAACAATACTTCTGAATGAAGATTATACATATATATAAACTATATTTATAAACGAGTAGAGAAGTGGATCAAAAAAACTTAAAAATTGTCCTAAAACAAGAAGTCATTTTGGTTTCAAAGTTTAGGAGAATTTTGATGAAAGGTTTTAGTCGTCTTTAAATGTTTTTAATTTCTTTATTTAAAAAAATGCAAGAGAAAATCAACTAGTGTCATCACAAAAATGCTGAAAATGATTATGCTTTAATCTTATAAATATGAAAGGTTAATCTGTGTTTTCTGGAACGCCTCAGTCTTGAGAAGAGCAGCGTTTGCGCTCCCTGCTGGTTACAATCAAGAGCGCCGGTCACTTCACTTCAGCCCTTAAATTCACAAGAGACCGAAGAACATCTCAGGTGTGCATACACGAGTCAAGCATCAAAAAAAGACCATTTACACACTTCTTATGAACCGTAGAGTCTTTGAGCGATTAAATGATATGAACATTAAACAAGCATGACTTGCAACTGTACACATTTGGATTGAAATGCTTTCAGGTAAACTTACTCGGGCATCTTTTTCTTCAGTTTACCCTCTCTCTTTAATTCCATGGCAAGTTTGAAGAAAGCTCGGTCTGCAAACAGAGCACAGTAAACGTACAAGCAAACAAAACAAGATCAGGAAGCATTACAAACTGGGTTTCCCTTCTGATCATGCACTCACTGTTTTCCCCCGTTAACCTCAAGACGTCTCTCTTAACAATCAGGAGCTGGGGGTTCTGGAGCACATCTCTCCGGCCGACCTGGCGTCTGAAGTGCAAGGAATGCCAGAGCGTACACCTGACTTTCCACTCCTTCTTCACAGCGCGCAAGCACTCTCTGAATCAACAGCACCGGAAACAAAAGCACTGCTGGTCATCATGCTGCGACTTCCTAATAAGCCATTTCCAGTGTCTAATTCCTTCGAAATTAACAATGTGATTAATATCATGAAAATAATTGTGTGCATAACTTTTCTAACTCTTTATATTGAGAGGCCATCGCATTTTTTTTATGAACGTAACAAAATGTTATCAATAAGTTTACAATTCGAACAAGATGTAACAGTGTAATGTGTGTTCTGCGTGTTTGTGCTCTACACCTTTATTATTATTATTATTATTACTAATACTACTACTAGATCAGACATGTCTGCGTACGGTGTATATTTATTATGAATATAAAAATACACACACATGCATGTATATATTGAAACAAATATTTACACGTGTACATTTATATATTCATAGTCTTATATTTTATATTATATATTTAACATAAAAAAATCTTAAATATATACATGCGTGTGCATGCATTTATGTACACATAATAAATATACAATAATTAATAATAATAATAATAAAGTATACATGAAAACTGATCAGTTTACAGCACTAATTTGAATATATATTCTAATCTAAATATATATTTAAATTAATGCTGTCTACTAGGTCTGCACGATTCTCAGGATTTGTCCATGATCACTATTTTCTTACACAAATCTCATTTTTCAGCCAATTGCATTGCACTCAAGTGTTTAACACAAGAGCTATCTGTCCCTCCATAGACAGCAACACAACTGAAATAATCTCAGATCCAGAAACAGCCCATGTGACATCAGTGACTCTACTTCACTTGTGTGACGCTACGAGACTTTTTTTGGTGCACAGAAAACAAACGCCTCCCTCTAGACGTAAATAACAGCAGATTACGTACATGTAATTAGTAAATGATGTTATTTTTGTTTTCTTTGTACAAAAGGGATGAATTTAGAAACCACTTCCAGGTTTTCTCTGTTTAAAGACTAGTTAGACGACACTAAATAAAGCCTGTGGATGCAGAAGAGCGCTTGGACATCGATGCAGTAATAATAATCACTCTGTGGTTGTATTGACGAACAGGAGAGGGTTGGTTCAGGAGTGATGATACTGAATGTACTGTGGTGTTTTGCAATACATCTGAAAAATGAGAATGTGTCAGAGATTTGTGATCTCAATTCCTGATTGAATCGTGCAGCCCTATTTGTGTATTATTATTAACTTACATCTCTTTGAGTGTCTTCATTATTTTTAGAAGACACGTCCAAGCCTTTACGTCACATTTCCAGCTGGAAAACTCGAGAAGGTCCATGCAAATGGCGAGAGCTTCCTTTAGACGTTTCTTTTTTTCTGGAAATCAATTTAAATAAAAAAGTCTTTCGCTTTCTACTTTTCAGCAAGCTAAAAATCTATCAGAAGAAGTGCCGTTTCATACATACTGGTTCTCAGCAGCAGCGAGCACAGCTCCAGCATCAGCTCATGACTCGGGACTAAAGAGTGCAGAATCTGAGCAACACAAACCACAACATGGGAGTCATTTGAATGAGAAGCCTCATTTATTCCTGACTTACTGAACGCTTTCATACCTTTAATGTGCTAATGAGTTTGGATTTGGGGGCTTGGTGTCTCTTGAGGAACTGGTACAGATACACGTGAGCGTTGGGGTTCAACGGGAAGCTTTTGTTGTAAGCGTAATTCTCCAGAACCTGAAGAGCAGTCTTCTTATGCTCGTAAAACTCCAGCATCTGCAGCAGACCACACACACAGACAGCGAGAGATCAGTGTTTCAACAAACACAATGATTCGGTCAACACTGTTACATTTACACTATCACTTTTTAAAATAAGGTTTAGGCTCTGTAAGAATGAAAAGTTGAAAAAATTATTGGGCCAAACATTTAGAAAGAGTACTATTTTTAAATGAATATTAATACACATTAAAATGTGTTTGTAGTGTAATTCATTCCTGTGATGAAAGCTGAAATTTGGTTTTCTACATGATCCTTCAGAGATCATTCTAATATACTGGTTTGCTGCTCAAACAACATGTCTGATTATTGAATGTTGAATCAGTGTAGGAACTGGTTTGACAAAAGTGACAGATTTCTGTTTTAAATAAATGCCCCTCTTTAAACTTCCTATTTACCTGTGAATCCTGGAATATCAAATCAACCAGTTTCCACTTAAATATTAGGCAACACGACTGTTTTCAAAAATCATGACTTACCAGCTACTGAACAGAAAATCAGTAGCTGGTTGGAGATGCACTACACTAGCCTGCCGCCCGCTGGCGAGAGCGGCCCCTTGCAGTCGGGGGAGGAGTTAAGAGATGGACGTCAGGTCGGACACGTCTTGGTTAATAGCATCCTTATGATGGGAAAATTTTATATACATAAATGTAGATATCTAAAAATAAAACCAGTTTTTTATTCGTTTCATAATGAGTTTGTTTTGTATACAGAAGCTCTTAGAATGATGAAAATGAAAATAGCAATAAATCGGTTTTCTATAATGATGTATTATCATTTACAAGAACAATCCTAGCCCCTCGTTTTTTTTTCTGTTGTATTTGTTTTGAAGATTGTAACCTGATGTTATTTTGACATTGCCAAGTTGTTTGTTTAATAATTGTTCAATTCAAAACAAAAAAACAAACAAAAAACATATAGGTTTCCGTAGTGCTGAATCAACGTCATTAACTCAATGCGAATATATATTTACCATATCGCCTAATCATTATTTTAATCATTAATGTTTTCTTTGACTATCAGATATTCGATATAAAGATAGATTACATAAAGGAACTTTTTAAAGAAAAAAAACAGGCAGCACACAGCGTGCTTGTAAATCACACAATCTGACCAATGAGAATAAATTGTTTCGTCATCAAGGCTTTCGCAGCCGATTTTCAGCAACTGCAGCGCCTGACCTTTGCGGCTGCTCTCGTTTTGCTCTCGCGGTACTTAGACGGCACATGTGATCGAAAGGCGGCTGCAGCTCCGATCAAAGTCGGACAAATGATCTTACCAGAATGCATTGTTTTGTAAGGCGGCAGCCGATTTCTTGCGGCACCGCTTTAAGTCGAACACACCTAAAGACAAGGCAGAGAACATGAGGGCAAGGGAAGGATGACATAAACAAGCACTGGGACAAAACTTCAAAATAAAAGACTTGAAACAGACACCCAACTAAAACCCAAATCCTGTTCCAATCCATTAAAACCACCTACAAATTCATCCTGTTGTTGTTTGCCACGTGCCAGTGATGGATACTCACCATTATGTGAAGCTTGAACACGACTCCTTACTACAGTTAACGTTAAAGACATTTTCTAAGAGATTCAAAACTATAGCACACAGGAAAAACTGTTACAATATAGGGTGGGCCAGCACTAAAAATATGGCTTTATTTTGTCATACTTGCTACTTCAAGTAAAGTACAGACTGTAAAACGAACCATTGAACTTTATTGTTTCGTATAGAGTTTCTTGGAAGCTTTCTTGGGACATAAACACATTTGCCTACTCAGCAGTTCAGCCTCATTAGAAGACTTCCCAGTGCTCATAAGTGTGTTTATCATTTAACCTACACTAATATTTGCTTGCATGGCAAACTGAATGCTTACAGTTGTGTGATTTGTTTGTTTGTTTGTTATTTCACATTGACCCCAGAGTAAATCAGTGATGGTGTATAAGGCATTGAACCCAATTTAAACCCATCTGTCATTGCAGTAAAAAATGTGTACCCTGTCAATCTATACACTTTTTATATATGTGCTCTGGTTGCTTGAGCAGCTGTCTGATGCTCACATCTTGGCACTTGTGGATTTAGGCCTCTTTCTCATCGCTCACCCTCAAGATGTAGCAACACCAGCTCAGTGAGATAAAGAAAGCAGATGAATAAATGGGGGCATGTCATTCCTTTAGAGGAGAAACCTCCAAGGTGTCAGCAGAAAAAGGTGCTTGCTTTGTTTCTTTTGGCTATTCAGCACTTTTTGAGCAGATGTTCTGTTCTAATATGAGTTTATGTGTATTTTCTTCCCCCGATGAGGCTGAGCTGTAGTCACAGGTATGCGGGCAGTCTTTGCTGATGGTGTGTTTACTCTGGATGACTGGTCTCGGTCTCACCATGTGGAGTGGTGTGGGTGGAGTTTGAACTGGGCTTTCATTAATGCTGAAGAGGTAGTTTACGGGCTCCAGAGGGTCCAAATTAGATAAACATACAAACACAGCAACTGCTGAGAGAGCCTCTGCTTCTGCTTCTCATTCCTTTTGTGCTTTCTTGAGTTCTTATCACACTGTCTTAGAGGGTAGTGAAAGGCTTTTTCATTTTGTGACCATCATCTTATCAACAATGACAGAGCTTATGATTGTAGCACTCTAATTTTTAATTAAATAAGCATCTTCTTCTTTGTTTTTTTATTTGTTGCTTTATTATGATGATCATTATTCTCACTTTAACTTGGTTCTGTTTTTTATTTGGATATTCAATAGACATAATAGCTAAAATACTGTACAAACTGTATTTTCTGTCCCATATGCTCTACTACATTATACGTACAGTATATACACAATTGATTTTTAAAAATAGTGCATTTGTTTGAACACAAAACACATTCAAACTTTTTTATTCCTGTGATTGCAAAGCTGAATTTTCAGTATCATTACATGGTCTTCAGTGTCACATGATAGTCATTCAAATATACTGATGCAAGAAAAAATTAAATTGCAAACAGCTGTGTTGTAGTATTTATTTAAAATATAAATATTTTGTAACATTATAAATGACATTAGATAAATTCAATGTGCTCTTGATAAATACATTTCTAAAAAAAAAAGACTTATTAATACAAGCTTTTGAAAAGCTTTATTGCTATGTATTTTGCTGTTTTTTCCCAGTACATAAATTAAAGAGTTAAAATACTTTAACTATTTTGTATTGCTTTTTAAAGAAAAAAATTATAAGTACCAAACAACAATAAAGAAAAAAAAAATTAACACTAAGATCAGATATTATACCAACAAAGCACTATTTAACTTAAAATAATATTTCATTAAATCAGGCATGTGATTTTAAAGGCAAAAAAAGAAAACTGGACACTTTGAGCCACAAATCAGCATATTGATTTCTGAAAGGTCTTTCATATATTGATATTGTGACATTGAAGACTTAGAATAATGATGCTGCAAATTCAGCTTTGATTGCAACGATCAATTACATTTGACTATATTTACAATATAATCTTTATCGTACGAACAGATGCAGCCTTGCTGAGCCCAAGAGACTTTTTTAAAAACATTTTACAGATCCCAGCTAAAACAGGTTTGCCAAACATTTGGCGAATCCTTAATAATTTAGTTTTTTGTGATTTAAATAATGGCAAATGTATCTTTGCACATTTACAAATTAATCTGTGTGAAATTGTTAAGCTACACATTACTTGAGAATGGGTAAAAGTAATAATAATATGCATTAAATGATGCATTACGAAAAGTTTTACACTATTTATTGGTAAATGCACCAAAGGCCCATTTGAAAAGTGACATTCAGCCTAATATCGACTCAACTGCAGCTTTCCCCAGGTATCAGACCCTTTTCCTTTCTTTCTAACCTTTCTGATTAGATTTTGTATGAGCCGTTTGTCTTTCAGATAGCCGTTTGTCATCCTCTCAGTCTTTCTCTAGCCCACCCCATAGCATTATTTAGATTTCTCTCAGAGTCCCTTTTGGCCCCAACTCCTCCTCCTATTGGTTTTTCTCTCTTCTTCCCACTCTTCTCGGTCTAATGATGCCGACTAAATGCTTACTCTTCTGTTTCTCTCTCTTCTTCTCTATCCTTCCCCCCTCTCACCCTGCCGGACCCCCCAAGGTTAAACGAGCTCCTTTAATTGCCCGCCATCAATTAAACCTTGACTCATGAGCTCCGGGGTGTGCAGGATAGATCTAGTTATTCCGTTGAAGACCCCTCCTTGGACCCTGTTATAGCATTTCTCTTTCAGAGTTTTGCTTAAACAGATCCTACCGGTTGTTGGAGGAGGGTTTGTGGTGGGATCTCGCCCCAGGGATGGGATCTTAATGCGTTTTTAATGAGAGTAGTCTGCAAAGTGACACTGCGTAAATGGCTGATATGATGTGTGTTTACGTGTAGAAGGTTTGCTTTTTCCCAGGTGTTTATCCTTCTCCGTTCCCTCCTCCTTTGTGATTCAGTAATGACCACTTCAAACAAAAGCCTCTGTGTTATTTGCCTATTAATGGCTGCTGTATGTTTAATATCTCTCGCTCCGCTCCGCTTTAGAGGTGCATAATAAGAGAGAGTTATTTTAATAAGATGACAGCGATTAATATTCTCATTTCTCAGATGTGAGGAAGAAAGGGGCGATGCATGGCCTCCGGTGTGGCATATATTACAGCCTGTGCGCTCCATCTAATATTAATACGATTTGGTTGGATATTTTAATATGTCTCGGGCTAAACCGATGGATGGCACGGAAAAGATAGTTGGCTGACAAAAGAAAATTTTGCTGCTTCATTATTGAGGCAGTCAATTGAAAGTAATGGAGTTGGCGGGCATGAAAGAGTGTCTGAAATATGAACTGAGAGACTCTTTAGCCCCTCATCATGGACCGCACGCCTCTCAGACACTTCAGCGGATCAGTCAGCCATGTGCTGGGTGCATTTAGATCACCAGGATGCTGCCACCTCAGATGCTGGGAGGTTTAAAACTTGAGACTTACATTTGGTTCTAGACTTATGCATGTCTGTGTATATAACCTACTGCAGTTGTTAGCATTATTTTCAAAATGAAAATGCATCTTTCATAAAGTACATTACAATGCTTTAATGCTTAAATTTACTTGTAGCAATTACGTATGCTGTGTATGTGTATCTGTATTGTTTGTATTGTATTTTAATGTTTTAGGCAAAAATGTACTACATATTTTCAAAGAAAAAAGAATATATATATAAAGAAATATGTGCATATATAAAATCTATATGCAGTAAATATGCACATATATAATGATATATCTTCTGCATATATGCGTATATATGCCACATATAGGCAAAATTAAGGTGCATATATGTGCATTTACAGGCCATATAGATCTCCTGCATTGCATCTTTTAATTAATTGTAATTATTTTTTTTTGGGGGCAGTCGTGGCCTAATGGATAGGGACTTGTAACCCAAAGGTTGGAGGTTCAACTCCTATGTCCGGCAAGGATTGTAGGTGGTGGGAATGAATAACCAGCTCTCTCTCCATCTTCAATACCATGACTGAGGTGAGACCCTAGAGCACTTCTCATTGCTGTGTGTGTGCACTTGGATGGCTTAAAAATATTTTTTATATATTTTAATAATTTTACTAATATATAGATAAACATATAGGTGCATATATGCACACATATATACATGCATATACGTACCTATAGTTACATACCTATATGTACGCATATATGTGCATCAGGGTTGGGGCCATTCATGAATTGAATTGAAAATAAATGGTAAATTCCAATTCACTTCCTGGAATGGAATTTGAATTGGAACTGCATGCAGCTGACAGGAAATGGAATTGGAATTGAATTGGAATCACAGGAAGTGGAATTTAATTCAGGAAGAATTCCACTGAATTCTGTTTATTGCTGAGCATTTATTTGTCCTTGCATTTAAAGACATATGCATATATGTAGGAAAATATGCACATCAGGGTTGGGGTCAATTCAGCAATGAACTCAACAATTCCAATTCAAAGAAGGAAATGGAATTGGAATTGGAATTAACTCACCTTCGGACTCCTATAAAGGATGTGCTCATCCCTGTCCGAGGTGGGGTTGTTCAAAATAAACCATACTTATTCATTGCATATGAGTTTTGGTTTCTTCTTCTTCCCCCAGAGAGCTCTCTTTACTGGTTGATATTCTTTGCTGATGACTCAGATTCTTTCATTGTAATTTCACACAGGGTGAGTGACTATTGGCAGAGAGGAATTATTGAAACTTCATTCTAAAATCCTTACAGTTACATATATTAAAAACCTATATCAAAACCTATATGTTTATATAGGTTATTTCCGTGTGGGAACAGCCAAGAGGAGACTGCTTTTCTTTTTGCTAAAGTAAGAAAACGTTGTTTCCTTTGAAACTACATTACTCAGAGGCGCGTGCGCGCAATGCATAAATCCAGGACTGCTTTCGGTTTCAGAAGTCTTATGAAAAGTTATGAAAATACAAAAATGCATGGATTCACTACAGGAGGACTTTATTCACCCACCGGAGCCGTGTGAGGGACATTTTATTAAGAATGCGTGCACGTTATTTTACATCTTCTGAAGTGTAATACCTATTTAAACCCATTCAAAGGGAGGGAATTTTTATTTGAACTCGGATTAGATTCGTCTGAAAGAAGAATGTCACACACCTAGGATTCTTCAAAGGTTAGAGAGGGTCATTTTCATTTTTGGGTAAACTATCCCTTTAATTACAGTGGTCATTCTTCTACATCTACATTTAATGAATCGACTGAATAATTGCAATATATCCCTGTTCACTTTTGGTGACTAATGTAAATGCAATGTCAAGTGTTCTCTTCCTGTGCAAGTCAAGGTCCAGGTATTCAACCACAACCACGTACTTTTCAAGTATGCCTTTACCTTCCTGCTGTTGAGTATTGTGTTGGCGGACCTGCTCATTTATAATAGCACAAATGTGTAGTTTTCCCTTGGCCCTTTATAAGATTAGTATTAAATGGTTCTCTTGAGTCGAAAACCAATAGATGCAATTGATTTTAGAGGTTGTGGATATGGGTCTCCAGGTCATGTTTTCAATTTTACCCCTGCTCTATACTGCAAATGATACCGACTGCAGCACAAACCCTGACCTTTAGCCTCAAGAGTAGCTGTTTCAGTGTACTTCTTTCCCTTGCCCCTTTGCTCTGTTCATCAGAGGGAGAAGATGCAACAACCTTCTCCAGGTCTTCCTGTGAGAATCCACAGGCAGTGATGAATGCAGAGGCTCGCGTGTCATCAATCAGCGTCACGCGTGTCTGTCTCTTTGGGGCGAGCCTTCTGATTTTCAGCCCCAGTCCCTCTCGAGGAGCTGCTGTGTGCCAATGCTAGACCTCTTGCTGGGAACTGTGGGAGTGTGTAATGAAGCGGATTCTTTTCATATTTGGACTTTTGTTTTGGAAGTCCCGAATAACAGGAATTTATTTCAAACCAGTCAGCCGTTCCAGAAAAAATAGAGACTTTAACCGTCAAAGCAACCAGAGAGCAAGCAAGTCGTTTTTTCTGCTTGCTTTATTTATTATTTTTAGTTTGTGTCTAATTTAAGCACTTTTTAATAATCAGATTCATTAAAATGTAAAAACATCATTTTAAAATAATCATTACATTTAATATGTTTTGGGTCTGTCTTTTAAAAAAATGAAATCTTTATTGCTCAGTAAATCTGCAATTATTTGATCAAATATAAACTAAAAACAGAAATATTTTGAAAAGTATAATGTTTTAAAAAAGTAGTTTTTTATTTTAATATTATAATATTTTCTGACATCATTCTTATATGCTGATTTGCTGCTCAAGTAATCTTTCTCTTGTTATTAAAAAAATAAATAATTAAATAAGATACAGGTGTGGTGCTTAATATTTTTGTAGAAGCCATGATACGTTTTAGGTAGATTGTTTTGATCGGTTTTATATGTTTTTGCTGAAGTATATTTATTTATAAGTATAATTTTTTTTTGTATTTATAAGTATAAATGTATTTGGTTGAGAAAAACAAACAGTATTCTGAAAGTGTTTATATGTAAATGCATTTACATATTGATTTTCTTATATTTGATATAAATGTAAAATACATATATACATGCATTTGTATATAAATATGTATATATATATAAATCTATATTGCAGTAAATATGCACATTATACACAAATATATTACACAAAAATATATTACATAAAGAAAAACTTTAATCTCTTATTAATTCATTAAAATAATCTTTAAAATGTTTTAGAATTCCAGTTTAACATGTAAAAGATTGACAGCCATATGTTCTGTACAAAGGAGGACAGTAGAGCGTTTAGAAGATGAATAGAAAGTCAGTTCTGAAGTAATAACAGTTGAATGTGGTAAATGTGTGGCTGCACTGGGTCACATGTACCTGAACAAGTTCCCCTCTTTTTATTCTCCAGGGGTGAGAGACAGAGAGAGAGAGTTCTGCTTCATGGAGTATGAATTGAGGTAATGTACCTTGATGGCTCTCTTTCCCTCTCTCTCTGTCTCCCTGCTGTTTTTATGTTCTTCTCAACACCTACATACCTAACTGCAGCTGTCAAGATGGTTTGTACCCTCCTCTACCCTGTCATCTGTCCTGTTTCTTTCACTCGCTCCCTTTTGATTATTTCTTATTTGGTCCCCCGCCTATACTGATGTAAGAAATTACCAGTTAAAAGCTTGTGTGTGTGTGTGTGTTTGTGCATGTTAATGAGGTGCCATAATGTTCTGTCCAGGGAAATAAATCAGCCGCTCTCCTTGACTTTACTGCAGTGGCAGGACACGTACAAGATAAGAGAGAGACAAAAGGAGAAAAGAAAAAATTGAAAAGCATTTTAATAAATTGTTATTATGTTATTATTAAATGTTATTCAGATTCAAAGATATACTGTTGTTATTAAATGTATTAGTATATGTTCTAATTGATTTTATCACAGTAGAGTAAGAAACCACAGAATAACTTCACATTTTCAGTCATGTCACATGTGTTGAGGTCTGATTTGTAAAGTAAATGTGGTGGACTTCTTAACAACTTATGGTTCAAACAGAAGTCAGTTCAACTCAATTAATAGATAAATTAAATAGATGGTTAAGGGCATTAAATATGGATGTCTCTATTCGTCCTGGGGACTGTCCTGCAGCGCGTTAACATTTGAAGTAGTGTGTGCAAAGATTCAGCAAAGGAAAAGGAAAACGATCCGTTTGCTGCAGGGAGAGAGTGTGAGAAAGTCAAAGAGAAGAATTTGAGAAGAGAACAGTTTGCCTTCTGGGTTTTAGGGTAATGAGTCACACCATAAAAGAGGCTATTTTCATTTCATTTCTACAGAAAATGCATCTACAGAGAGAGAAGGACTGATACTGTAAATACAAAAACAGATAATTACATTTTGCACACAGTTATGTTTTTAATGTTTACTTTTATATATCTAATTTACTTATCTAAAATGTAATTTAAAAGGGTATAAAACTTCTGTTATTAATTACTCATGTCATTTTAAACCTCTAAGACCTTCTATTCATCTTCAGAACACAAATGAAGATATTTTTGATTAAATCAGAGTTTTCGGAGCCTCTATAGACTGCAACATAACTGTTTTCACAAAAGGAAATAACTTTCTTTTTTCTCCTATCAAGGCTTTACTTTAGGAATTTGTACAGAAATATATATTGCATCTGCATCGGTGTGGCAACAACTGAATTTGTAACCGTAGGGGACTTTTCAGTCTCTCTCAAATTAATCTCATTCATTTCTCACAGACTCAGTTTATCATCCTCCACTTTCTGCCATATCATTATTTCCTTTCCTCAAGCAGTGAATCGTAAATGTCAATAACATTGTGATGTACCGCTTGATAAAACTTGAACTTATATCAGTTTTCGTACAGTTGTTTGTATCCAACTCTCTCGCATGGATGAATTGGATGAAGTTCAGAGTGCCACTGGCTCTGTGTCACATCTTTGAATAGGGGAGATGCTGAGAAGGGTGTGTGTGTGTCATGTTTACAGCGCCTGCAGTACTAGAGTCCTCCAGTTGTTGTTAGATCATGCTGTCTTGTTCAGTGTGTAACCCGCTTGCCCCTTGAGCACTCAGATGATCTAAACACACTTCTAGTGGTTGATGCTTCAGTTTTCTTTTGTGTTAAAAGGCCTCCAGTGTTTGCCGGTAATCTCTTTGTCTCTTTCTCTTGCTTTCACTGTCTCATTGTGTAATCGCTCGCGAATCATAGGCTACAATAAAGCACCTCAGAATTGCAATTTGTGAAGCCACGTGGGAGGAGGGAGAGCAGCTTGAGATGGTGGTTGACTTTGAGCAAATTAACTGAAGAGGAAGAGAGAGAAAGAAAAAAAGATGAAGATAAAAACACTCTTCTTCCCATAATGCTGCAATTACTAAACTGATTGAAAGATCAAAAAATGATTTTTGTTTCATTTCAAGTGCCTGTGTGCAACAAAACTACGGCAAATAATCCTTTTAACAGATTACTCCATGGCATACCAAAAAATAAAACATTGGGCTATGATATCATTTCTGATTTAATGACATGTTTTGTAAAATCTACATTTAAAGCTCCAGATTAGTTAAGATTCATTTCAAATCAAGACGTTTTCACACTTCAAATACATAGAGGCCATTAGTAGTAGCATTTAAGCAATTAGACGAAACTGTGGCATGTTATAAGGACAGATAAAGTTTCAAAAAACAATTTGGATGTATGACCGATTGTTTCTGTGCCAAAAAAAACCCCTTACTTAAGGGGTTCGTACATGTTTACATTTGAGAAAGTCGATAATAATATAAGCATATTTGGCGTGCTGTCCGGGGGGCGAGCCGGGAGGATGGCGGACTCTGAGCCCTAGTGATTTGAACCCTAGCGAGGGCAGAGCTCGATGTCCGGTTCGTACCCTGCATTCCCCCCAAAAAGGCTAGAGAAGGACAGCAGCCAAGAAATTGGTGGATGTATGGCTAGGGAAAATTTAACTGTGCGTTTCTTGGGGGATTCATTAATTCTGAGGATATTCTGATGAGGGTGCACTGGATTCGGGATGGGCTTGCGACCTGCGGATGAAGAGAGAGACGTAAGTTTGTGGTTTGGATAAAAGAAGGAAAACCATATATGGACATATAGGAATAAGATGGAGAGAAAAGACCTCTGCGGAGGAGGGATGGGGTGCCTCCGTGGAGGCGGGTTTTAGAAACCTCTGCGGAGGAGGGTAACCTCTGCGGAGATGGGATAGGTTAGAAAAAGGCCTCTACGGAGGCTGGGATGAAACCCCTGCAGAGGAGGGTAACCTCCGCGGAGATGGGATAGGTTGGAAAAAAGACCTCTGCGGAGGTAAGGAGTAAGAAGCCTCTGTGGAGGCGGGCTAAACCTCAGGTGAGGTAGGGAAACACTGAAAGGGTAGGGTGGGCGGCCTAAGCGGAGGCGAAGATTAGAAGATTAGGAGGAGGGAAAGCAGAGGGCACTAATGGCTACTAAGTTGGTAGCTATAAAAGGTGTAGAAGAAGAATGAATGGTGTGCAACCATGTGAGCCGTTTGTGTGAGGATGTAGGCCCTTTGTTAATAAAAGCCTGGAATTGTAATTCTGAGAGTGGACTCTTTGTACTTACCTGGTCATAGAAGACACAACAATATTAATGAAAACATTAAATTGAGAAAGTGCGTGCATTAAATACGTCATATAAACACAAAGAAGGAAAATACGCCGCGCTGACGTAATGAATATGCAAATTACGTATGATGTCAACTGGCGGCATCTAGCAACTTCACGCTAGCTTGCTACTTGCGATTGAAAGTTGGCAACACTGGTCTTGTTTCTGCGTCCGAGCGGAGGAGAATGGGGGACGAAGCCGGCATGTGGTGGGTAGCGTGGATTCTTTTCTATAGGTTTACTTTGGCGGATGAAGAGTGCAAAGAGATTTAAGGGCGCGCAAGCTGCAGGCTCCTCTGGGAATTCAGGTGGACTGGCTGAAGGCAGGCTGGGCTAGGAGAGGGGCTAAATCCTCTTGCTCGAGCTCGGGTGAGTAATCAATGTCTAGGCAGCTTGTCTGGCTGCGGGATCATGCGCAAAAGACGAGAGCGGTAGGGAAGAAAAAGGGCTTATTTATAGTGAGGATGGATCTGATTGGCTGGTGGGATGAGGAGATTGATTAGATAATGCGGTGCCAGCCGTGGGTGATTACGTTCACGCTCCTCCCGAAACTAGATTTGCAAGTCGTCCCTATGCAAATCATCCCTTAGTGGATGCCCTTTGTTTTTACAGGCCCTGTGTTTTGTAAGTTATCAATGGTCAAGTGCTTGTTACTCTTTAGCTCCGCCCACACAGCACGCCTCCAGGAAAAAACTAAAGACTTTTTGAAAGATATGAAGCATGCAGTACTGCTTTATATGTACTCAAGATAAACATGGGTAAAACTGTGTATGTTATGCCCCCTTTAATGATTTAAATGATTTCAGATTTATAAGGATGATAAATACAATTGAAAATCACTGATTAAAAAAGTTGTTGTTTTGCCTGTTTAGCAATTGGCATAATTATCTGCTTTATCACTTCATGCTCACATTAACAAAATTGAAGTGAAATTTTATGAACAAAAATGGTTCATTGTCAGAAGTATGAAACACAGCTCAAACAGACTTTCAAAGCAACTAAGTCACTTGTCATGTACTGACATAATGTAATCTGCAGAAATGGTCAGAATATGAATCTGTAAACACTTGATGTTTCTAAATTCAAGGTACAGATATGAATCAAAATCCCCCAGCACTATCATTTATAAACATGTATTTATTGTAACATTTATTAAAGAAAAAACAAATGATTCAGTGAGCAAATAAACATCCTTTAGAATTCAAACCAGCTCACCTGTCAATCAATGCGAAAAGTTACGTTTTTACCTCGGAGGTAAGTTTCACAATGTTGGTTTTTACATCACGATGTGCAAAGAATCTGTCAGTTACTGGAGTTCAGCGTGAACCCGTTTACGTCTCATCGGTTGTCATCCTGAAGAGTGAAGTCCCGTGTCTGCAGGCTCAAGTGAAGCATGTCAGCAAATATATTCAGATCTCTGTCAAATCCAAAATCAAGCTTGGGATTTGGATTACTTTTTTATTGGTGAAAATACATTGTTCAGACCTCCATTTGTTTTGTTCATGAGTCTTGAATTACTCATGGAAAGAAACTGTAGACTCCCAGAACAAACACACACGTCACTCTTCTGTCTTTGACGTGCTGATTGATTGGATGGGCCTTTTTCTTCTTATGACCAAACGTCTTATTTGGTTGCTGTGAAGCGCTTCGTGTGCACCATGTTAATTCGCGATGTGTTTTGCAGCAGAAATCAATGAAGACGTTTTCAAACAAATGTTTGAGTGCGTTTGTTTGTCTCGGCTGACAGCGCGGCAGTGCTTTAGTGTCTGCTTTGACATGTTTGTCAGCTTTCCTCTTCCACTCTGCCTTCACTGACACGACCAAGAGCTCTGTCTCTCTCTGTCTCTCTTTCTCGGTTTCTTTCTCTTCCTGTTTCACCGATGTGCCTGAGCAGACGTTTTAAAGCTGCATGTGAAGTTTTAATGGGAGTTTCTAATTTCTCTCAAATCACTAATATCCATAACTATTCATATTCATGGCCTGTATTAATAAAGAGGAAAAATGAGCAAATCCGGGATCTTTCAATGCCAGTTGGCCTATTATCCTTCATTATCTTTTTTAATGGCCTCACTCATGAATGAAATCAGAGACAGCTGCTGTAACTTAATAGAAAACTGGAGAATAGATGTAGAGCACAAGGGAGCACTGACAGACTGGGTGTCAGTTTTCTTGTTATAAGAAAGAAATATTAAAAGCCTTAAATATCATCTGGAGGATTGTTCTGTGAGGTCCAATGTATTATAATATTTCTTTGTAATACCTCTTATTGTAACAGTTGTCATCAATATATCATGATATATTTTAGTTTCAGCTATAACCTGTATAATTTTTGTATGTTCATCACTAGTTTAGTTTCAGGATCCATTTTTTACATTGAACATAAACTGACCCAAAACTTTACTTTAACTGTTTACTTACTTTGAACTGCATTTATTGTGACGTGGAATAAATAGAAAAATGTAAATCAAACTGTAACGTTTCAGACAAGGAGGGGACAGGTTGGCTGCGTTTAAGAAGTGAAGGTTTTATTAAACAGAACTCAAATATCATCACTCGGCAGTGGAATAATAAACTAAAAGCAAGCCAGCTCAGGCAAAAAGTCTGAAGTGACAGGCGACCTCCAGATCGCTGTATAAGGCTCGGGAATCAGGTTAGTCTCTCACAGGGTTACATCATATACGGCAGAGGACTCGGTGCAGGTTAGTAAGCAGATAGCTTTAGGAAGTGCAAACAGACGGATCTCAGTTGAATCTCAGGGTCCACTGGCAGGCAAACACGGGGATAGTTGCGGGTTGTTACCACGAGCTCAGACACAGGACTGTGGGTAGCCGCTGTTTTTAAAGCATACAGGTAATTGGAATCAGGTGTTACTAGTTAATAGGTCGGAGACTGTGAGCGGGTGACAGTGGCTGTACCGGGATCAGTGGAATGAGGCGGTGTTACACAAACAATCTAAATCAAATGAACGTCAGTTAATTTCTTCATGTAAGTGATTAACCACTTTTAACCACTTTTTTAAAGAAAAAGATTTACCAATATGTGGAAATTAGTTTTCCATAATTTTCTTTCAAACCAAAAACATATTTGGTAATTAAAAGTATTAGAAAGTAAAATTAGAAGTTTCCTATTAAACATTTTAATTTGATGACATTTCAGTATGTACTAATATGTAATTTATTTGAGTTGTGTCAACTCAATTTGATCAAATATAGTTTTAATGAAAATAATAAATGTTATGCTTGTTGAACTCCTAAACGCCTAAAATAACATTTTATTTATTATCATGCCCTGTGCAAAGCATGATGGGAAGGGGAAATCCCACACAATGCAGTTGTTTAAATAGGGAACCAAACATAATTGTGTTAAATGAAAAATAGTTTTTTGAAATAAACTGAACAGTGTTGGGGAATAATTTTTTTGAGTGTGGGGTGTATTCTTTTTTATTTATACTTTTTTTTTTTTTTTTTTTATTAATTGCAAGTAATTATGAAAAATGCGGCGGATGGACCAGTTTTTTGTTATGCTTTGTTTTTTTTTGCCAT
>JAUCMT010000043.1:12839628-12867805 GCA_032357475.1 Enteromius thamalakanensis
TTAAGATTTCCAAGACATGCAATTCAACAATTAGCTTTTGACTAGAGGAGCAGCTAAAACCTATTTACTATTTACTTTATCTGTAATTGTGGCCCAAGCTTTGTGTTTTTTACTGTTTGAACTGTGGTTGCTAAATCTGTTCATTGAAATCGATTTGGCAGCATTATATTCCTCCAATATGTACACATACTTTCTGCAAAGTAAAACTGTCAACCATTTTGTTTAAGCTGTTAAGCTGTCTTACTTTTCCCTACAATGCTGTGCGATTAAGACTGTCTAACTAAAGACAACCATAGACTTATTTTATGCAACAGTCATTCCACACTAACTTTAGTTGGTCAGGCTAGTTCTTAGACACAGTCTTAAGACAATGGCTATGTTTATGCAACCGGCTGTTGTAATCTCGGAACCACAACATGACATGAAGGTAGCTATAGACAAGGTTGCGAAAGAGAGAGCTCGTTTGTGCGTCTGAATACTTGCATTTGTGCCTAGAACGCCTGTGCATAAATCCGGCCCTGAGGATGATTTAGTTGAACCCCAGCATCTGTGATGATTGACACAGAGGAAACCATACCAATGTACTGTAGTTATCCAAACAATGGAATTTTGTTTTGTTCTCTCTTTACGCTGGTCACTAATCATGTAGCACAATGTCCTACAAAATCCGCTGGGACTGCTTCCGGTTTCCGCAGACAGCAGAAGTGAGCGAAAAAGATCTTATTATGTGTGAAATATGTAAATTTAATGGTACAAAAATGCATGGATTTACTACAGGATGCTTTTTTCACCCCGGGACCTCTGTAAGGGACATTTTATTATGAATATGCGTACGTTATTTCACGTCGTCCGAAGTGTATCACCCATGTATGGCTATTATCCATTTAAACCTATTCAAAGTCTTGGAGGGGTCTGGACAATTTTTATTATAACTTGGACTGAATTCGTCTGAAGGAAGAAAGTCACAAACACCTAGGATGCTTCAAAAATAGTTTTAATTTTTTGATGAACTATCCCTTTAAAGTACCACAAGAGCGATCATGAAGAGCTTAGGGAAGCAAGTACTCTGATGTCATAGACTGATCGCTCGCTGCTACAATCTGAAATTTGAAATAAACTGGGAACTGGTTTGCTATATCAAATTGAGTGGAAGTACGTTGTCAGGCTATAGTCACGGTGTCGATAACATTTCTGTCTCGAGGCTCTAGCTCTTTTATTCTAGCAATCACAATGATAAGAGTTCTCAATGAAGAGAAGTAACTAAATCGTTCAAGAAAGTC
Source organism: Enteromius thamalakanensis (assembly GCA_032357475.1). Lineage (NCBI taxonomy): Eukaryota > Metazoa > Chordata > Actinopteri > Cypriniformes > Cyprinidae > Enteromius > Enteromius thamalakanensis. Next base: position 12,840,909 of record JAUCMT010000043.1, read on the forward strand.
AGAGACAACATCACCCAAACAAATGATTATATCGGCTTGACATCAGGATCTCCTACAAGTATATCAATGAGGCATTAGGAGTTGGACACACTTCTCGTTAGCACAAAAATATAGGTCCTGATATCCAGTTTGTTGAAGAGATAAGAAGACCTCTGGAAACATGATTAGCAGGATTTTCAGATGTGCTAACATAATACCACTGGCTTGTGTTTGTGATTTCCCTGATTACTGGACGTGATTTGCAAAAAAGACATGAAATCTTCTTGCCTAATTGTTAATGCTAGTACAACTTGTAAATCTAAAGTCTCTTGAATTGTCCTTACATCTTGAAATACTTGAGAATGAAATGACTTTACTTAAGGTTTCGACTGAGATGACTTTACCTTAGGGTTCAACTGAGGTTTATTTTCAGCTTCTCTTTAGTGCAATCCAGACTGAATTGCACTACCTCTTTCCATCCTCAAGACTGCTTGTTTTAAGCCTGCACTTAAGCTGCAGCTACCTTAACGTCTTTATCTGTTGTAGCATCTGCAGCTTTATAATTTCTTCTCTTGAGCGCATATGTTTCTTTCTGTTTCATCTCTGCTGACATTCTTGCTTCATTCAATTTCCACTCCGTCACCAGCCCCACTTAATGTCATTCCAAACTTTTAAAAGCTTTTTTTTTCTTTGGAACACGTTTTAAAGCGGTTATATGATGCAGTATCAAATTTTCCTTTCTCTTGTTTTAAAACCATGACATATTTTTTATAAAATGTATGACTTGTCCACACCCCCTTAAAACATTTTGGTATGGAGTAACCCTTTAATGAATTCAGTTTATTTTGCTTAAAATAGTTATTAAACTCTTACTCTTGATCATATTTTGCAGACAGAATTCAGACATGTCTCCATCTGGTTCTTCAAAGGGGCAAAATGCATCCAGTGGTCTAAACCAGCAATATGAAGAGAAGGTGCGTCCATGCATTGACCTAGTGGACTCTCTCAGGTCTTTAGGTGTTGAAAAAGACCTAAACCTGCCAGCTATTGCTGTCATAGGTGACCAGAGCTCAGGAAAGAGTTCAGTGCTGGAAGCCCTGTCTGGAGTGGCTCTGCCTAGAGGAACAGGTACAAACTCTAAAGGCTAGAATACTGAGAAATATAATTTCACACCCTTCCCTTCCTTGTCAATATCGCTTATGTTTCACTATATACTAAGCTGATCATCTATTGTTAAACAGGTATTGTAACACGGTGTCCTCTAGTGCTGAAACTGAAGAAGGTTAAAAAGGATGATACCTGGCAAGGATTCTTGTCATATAAGGACCAAATTAAAAGACTAAAACACCCAGCAGATGTAGAGAATGCTGTCTTAAATGGTTTGTGTTATTCCACATTCATGTGTTTTAATATTCAGTTTATGGAGACCTTTAAAGCCCTGGTGGTCTTTAGAATGGTTAAATTAACTGTTTTATCATTGATGGGATGATTGTGACATTATATTGTTTTGTAGCTCAGACAGTTTTGGCTGGAAAAGGTGAAGGTATCAGTCATGAGATGATCACTCTGGAGATCCAGTCCAGTGATGTTCCTGACCTCACACTCATTGACCTGCCAGGCATTGCTAGGGTTGCCACTGGAAACCAGCCAAAAGACATAGAGAAACAAGTAGGATACACTTTTGCATGTGCACATGTTTATAAAAGTTTAAAGTACTTAGTATTTATTATATTTACAAATTTACTAACAAATAGCCAATGTGATGGATGATTAATACAAGAATAACAGTAATAGGGATTTAAAATTATTAAGGTTATTAGGTTATCTATCCCTTAGCGTCAGTAATTTTGGTTTGCTGTGGCAGATAAAAGATCTCATTGAAAAGTTCATTAAAAGACAAGAGACCATCAGCTTGGTTGTGGTGCCTGCGAACATTGACATCGCCACCACTGAGGCTCTGCAGATGGCCTCCAGAGTTGATTCAACTGGACAAAGGACCCTGGGTATACACATTTTTAGATGGGCTGCTCACTGAATATGTCAGTAAGTATTGTCTGATCGACCTTTTGACATAATAATACAATAAAACAAATCTTTGTACATGCAGGTATTTTGACTAAACCAGACTTGGTGGACAAAGGCATGGAAGAGATTGTGATTAAAACTGTCAATAATCAAGTAATACATTTGAGGAAGGGCTACATGATTGTGAAGTGCCGAGGCCAGCAAGACATCAATGAGAAGCTCGATCTGATCAAAGCTCTTGAAAAAGAAAGATGTTTTTTTGATAAACATTCTCATTTCAGGCAAGAAAATGTATTTTGTTTAAACAATATACTCAATTCTGTGAGTTGTTTGTGAATGCATAACACAAAAAACACACAAAACAAAAGCAATTGGGTGATAAAAGACGAGATGTGAGATATATGTGATGAAAGCTCACTGATAAAAAGTATTCATAATTCTGCAGTAGTCTTAGCAGCTACTATTCAAATGTGTTCTTTCCCTTCAGGTCTCTTCTTGAAGATGGAAAAGCTACAATACCCCTTCTTGCAGAAAGACTCACAAAAGAGTTGGTTCAACACATTACGGTGCGAATACAAGCTTACATGACAGCACAAAAGTGACATTCTGCAAAAGCGTTGATACAGAACAGAGTCTGTGACAATAATGAATATAAATGTACTGTATAAGAACAGATGCCGTAATAGGATACAGATTTCTAAATAAAATTTCCATGTATTTTGCTTTTAGAAAACCCTGCCGCAGTTACAGAATCAACTGGAACTAAAGCTAGAGAAGACATCTGAGGAACTTAAAACACTGGGAGATGGAGTTCCTGTAGATGAAAATGAGAAGAGCAATTTTCTGATTATGGTATAAAAAATGTCAATGCAGAAAACTTTTTATTTTTACCAATATTTCTAGAAGTGTTTTATGTTCCTTTTTTTAAATTCATAACTTCCTTTATGGTAAAACGTACAGTACATACACACACACACACACACTTTGTTTTTTTTGTGCTTTTTTAAAATTCATAACGTCATTAAACTTTGTGCTCTGCAGAAAATTCGTCAGTTCAATGATGCCCTTGAGGGAGTAAAGAAAGCAGAGGAAGATCTAAAAAACTCAGATGTGATGGTCTTCACCAAAAGCAGGCAGAAATTTGGAAAATGGAAACAAACCATAGATAAGAAAACTATCAAGAGTGAGTTTAAATAAGCATTATGCATTACAGCACTAATTCCTTTTTACATTAATTATACAGGATGTACTGTACTGCAAATATTGAAGGCCCTACCCACAAGTCATGAAATGGTGTACTGATGGTTGCTTGTTTTTTTTTTTTTGCCAATGCTGTCTTTGTGGTATATGCACTTTGGATATATTTTTTGTTGTTGTTTCAGGTATAAATACTGTATTCTTCATGTTTTTGTCTGTCTTTTCTCTCTAGCGGAGGAAATCCTTAGAGATGAAGTACAAGAGTATGTTACAAATCGCAGAGGAAAGGAGCTTCCTGGATTTGTGAACTATAGAACCTTTGAGAACATTGTCAAGAAACACATTGAGGAGCTAGAGGAGCCTGCTTTAAAGCTCCTAAAAGAAATCACTGGTGAGAATTTGATGATAGTCAAGAGCATGGTTTAAATGTTAACTGTGCTGTCAATGTAGAATTTTCCCAACAATTTTAATGTACAGTATATAAGCATAATTTGTTACTACTGTACAAGAATAATAAAAGCTTTGCTTTAAAAAGACTTAAGAGTGCATAAACTCAAAGGAAAGTGTGCACATATAATTATGCTTTTTACCTACTCTGATTAACTCTTCTGTTTTCTTGTCTCTTCTTTACAGACATCATTCACACCTGTGTGGACCATACCATTAACTTTCATTTTAGTGCCTTCTCTAATTTATTGAGGGCTGCGAAAGATCCAATTGAAGATTTTCTTGAAGAGCAGTTTCAGAAATCTGAAGAAAAAATCCGTTCTCAATTCAAGATGGAGAAGATTGTTTATTCTCAAGATGTTCTCTACAGTCGCCACCTGGACGATGCAAAACAAAAAATCTTCAAATCTCCTTTTGCGTCATTTGTGAGTGCAGATGTACGTGAGATGTCACAGCATCTCACTGCCTATTTCACGGTAATCGTTTGTTACATTCCTACAGTAATACACATACTGTACCTAAAAGTATGTAATGTTAAAGTGTGAAGTCTTTTCTTGTTATGTGACAAATATTAAGTTTTATGCAAGTTGTAGTTTTGTGTTTAAATTTAAATGTAATTTGCATTTCTAGATTACCTGTGACCGTCTGGCTAACCAAATTCCACTGATAATCCAGTACCACATGCTGGACCAGTACCTCTCTCAGCTTCAGAATGCAATGCTTGCCATGATTGGAAGGAACAATCCAGGAATCCTGCTCCAAGAAGATTCTGGTGTTGCACGTAAAAGGGAAGAACTAAAAGAGCGATTGGAGCGCCTGAAGAATGCAGGCAAAGTCCTATCCAAATTTGTGCATTCTGCATAAGTGTCTCTGTTGTTGTGTATTGTTGATGTACAGTCCGAAAAGCTTCAGAGTCCGTTTTTCTTAGAACTGTAAGGAGAGACAGAGTGGGTGGAAAAATTATTAAATCCCAAGAGTTATTCCTCATTTATAGTGAAAAGTTAGTTTATCTGTTAACCTGTTAACTATCTGTTATTCTGTTCCTTTAGTTTAAAGTTTACAATAAAAAAAAAATAGTCAACATACTGGTCTTATAATAAAACAGTTAATCTGTGAATATATTACCAAAATTTATTTACTTTTTGAAAAAGCATTTAAATGAGAAATATGTCACAGCATGGTAGGAAAGTTGAATCCAGTTGAATATGATGCTGTTCTCTTAAACATTTGTTCCTGGTTTAATTTTTATCGTACTTTGCCTTATTTTGTAATGTATTCAGATATTCGGTTATATCTAAGTGTACATTTCATGTCTGTTTAGTTATGTTCATAATCTGTGTTTTTGTATTATTGGTTTAGTTTTGTTTTCATTGTGTTAGTTTCAGTTTATGTCTTCCTGTCTTCCTTCCTGTTTGCCCATATTTGGTCCTTCCTGTGTCTGTATGTGATTATTAGTTAATGCGTTACCACCTGTGTTTTCCCAGCTGTGTCTAGTCTAGTCATTAGTCTTCAGTGTATAAATACCAAATATAAAATATATAATATAAAATTTCAGTCTGATCATGGTGAAATATTCTGAAGGTACTGGTGGGATTTCAACAGTAAATACAAATACATTTTTAGAAATTAGATAATTGTGTATTTCATTTGCTATCCTAAAATTTTCCAATTATAAACAACAACAACAAAACAGCTAAAATCAGCTTAAGTTGGTTGGTTGGTTTAAGTTGGTCAGGCTGGGAGACCAGCTGTAACAACCAACTAAAACCAGCTTGACCTGTCTGGCCAGGCTAACAGACCAATGAAAATAGCTTAAACCTGCACCAGCACACACATTTTCTGACCTGCTGCAGCTGTTCCTGTCTGGTGCCTTTGCCTCTCCTGAGTTCAGGTCATATCGGAATCAAACATGAGATTAAAACACAATCCATAAGGGTTTTTAGTGAGGAATAAAAGCACATTGTGTCTGTGGACATCATCTTCAGTGTTTATAAAGTTGTCATAATTTCATGATTTAAATAAAGTCGGCAATAAAAAGAACAGCTGAACATCTATTCACAAATAAAACATGTAATCTACAGTATGTATCTACTAATATGAAATTGTGTGTATATATATTTATGAATGCATGTACTGTTCTTAAAAGTGTTTGAATTCCCTTACCAAATTTATCATAGAGCTTTACATTTGTAGGAAAGTCTTTGCAAAAAAGCAGCTGAAGCAATCTGCAGAAATAGAGAATGCTGTCTTAAATGGTTTGTGTTATTCCACATTCAAATGTATTACTATATTGAGTGCTTCAAAGCCAGGTTGATTTTTATTAGTTAAATTAAATTTTGACATTGTGTTGTTTTATAGCTCAGATAGTTTTGACTGGAAAAGGTGAAGGGATCAGTCATGAAAGGATCACTCTAGAGATCCAGTCCAGTGGTGTTCCTGACCTTACACTCATCGACCTGCCAGGCATTGCTAGGGTTGCCACTGAAAACCAGCCAAAAGACATAGAGAAACAAGTAAGGCATAGTTTGCATATGGAAATGAGCAAAAATGTTTACTGCATTCAAATATTTTTTAAAGCATCTTCATAGGAAGACCTGTAAACATAAATACATAAATAAGAATGATGAAAATATAACATTACACATTAGACTGTGCCTTGTATAATGAACATGTCATTTAACTAAATAAATATTCATAAAGTGTATCCCTTTAGCATCAGTAATTTTGGTTTGCTGTGACAGATAAAAGATCTCATTGAAAGACAAGAGATCATCAGCTTGGTTGTGGTGCCTGCGAACATTGACATTGCCACCACTGAGGTTCTGCAGATGCCTCCAGCGTTGATTCAAAAGCACCCAACATTTTACAGTGGCTACTTACTGAATACGTCTGGAAGTATAGTTTATAGTTTTATAGTTTTCCTTTCTTTTGAGTTAATGAAACAGGTTTTCATCTTCAGGTATTCTGACTAAGCCAGACTTAGTGGACAAAGGCATGGAGGAGACGGTGGTCAAAACAGTCAATAATGAAACAATACAGTTAAAGAAGGGCTACATAATTGTGAAGTGCTGAGGCCAGCAATACATCAATGAGAAGCTTAATCTAATCTAGAAAAAGAAAGAAAAAAATTGTTTGATGAACATTCTCATTTCAGGCAAGTCTTTCTGCTTAATATTGTAACACAAACTACTGCTTGTCTGTGAAAGAAATACTAGTGTTATTTAGGCAAAATGTTTGTGAAATATATTGTAGTATAGAGGTCATAATATTCATTTAATTTCAACAACGGATAGAGCAAAATATAAGTGAAGGATGAGGAGACAGTAGATTGGGTTTAAATGAGGGAAGAGGCAATAGGATGTATTGTGGTCAATTTACAGGCAGTAGAGGCATTCGTCTGAAACACAAGAAATACAGTAGACAATAATAAGTAACAATAATGAAAGCATATACACAATAGTTAACATCCATTGGTACATGAAGGCAACTGAAGCATACTAAATCCTCAGTGAAAAAACAAACTAAGGATAATAAGAAAAATAAAAGTATCTGATTACTCTCTATAAACCATAAACGTTCATCTAACATTATAGACATTCCTCTATTACAGGCTACAATCACAACATTTCAGAATGTGATCGCTATTTGGTATAGACAGCTCGGAATAATCTATCACATCATCAGGTATCATTACAATGATACAACAGAAATACCGGCTGCGGGCATGTCCAGACATGTGCAGGTGACGCAGTTATAAATAGCTCAATACCGATCTTAATAAACACTCAAACAAAAATTAGTTTGAGTGTTCATTCAGTGAATTTAATTTCCATTCAGTGATCGGCTCGGCAGCATACACAGTTTAACGGACAGCATAGACTCAATGCGCGAAACTGCTCAGCAAGAAGAAAAATGACGTGCAACATCAAAATAAATGTCCTCTCTTAGAGGAGCCTTCCCAGCAGCCACCCCCAAAGATAAGAAGCATCTTTGTATTCAAGAAAGGTGACACTATTTTGCAGGCTTAGAACTTGCAGGTTGGTCTGAAGGCAAGTGTGGCAGAACAACCAGGCAGGCCACTGATCTGGTATAAATCTGATCCTTGATCTTCACATCTGCTGATTTGATGTGGCCATCAGGACTGAGGTGAAGCTCAAGGAAGGTAATCATAGATGAATCAAGACCAGAATCGATCGGTCAGGATCTGGAAATGTCTCCATCTTCTTCTACTCAACATCTCTGATGTCTCCATCAGGCCGCCCCATGAAGAGACAACTGGAGGTCACTGGATCAGCATCTGCCACATCAGAGAATACGTAACCCAAAGGTTTTGAGTTAAGGATAGCCTCAAATTCCAACAGGACTGTCATCAGGACCTCTTCAGGAACTGACTGGTAATCCATGATGGTGTACTAAGCTGACTTAACAGATCTCACCTCCCTCTCCCAAACTCCGCCAAAGTGAGGGGTTGCGCTAACTGCGCTAGAGTGCCTCTCCTTGCGATGAGCCTCCGAAGAGCCATAAGGAAGGAATCTGTATTGAGGCTAGGTAACACAAGATCGAGCAATGAGGAAGAATGGTAGGATTGATCGACAGGCTCAACCATACGTAGATAAGATATGGAACCATCTGAGGCATCTGAGAAGATGTAGACCTCACAAGTAACGCCAACCATCCCAACTGTAGTGGGAACATGAGGCAGAGGGAAAGATACCTTAGGGAGACAGCAAAGTTCGTCTTTCCACTGCTTCCAGGAATGGAGAAGATCTGGAGGTAAGTTAGGATTATCCTATCCTTTCTGTTTGGTCCAAAGGTGTTTAACAATCACTTTTGCACAGGTTGTGAAAGGAAGGAACAATCCCAGAGGGTCGTACTGTGCAGCGAGGACCCTGTAGATGTTCCACAAGGTAAGGGTCTCACAGATCATAGGTCGATGTTTATACGACACGGTATTAGACTTCCAATTCCAACTCAAACCTAACGTAGACTCTGCCTTCTCCTGCGTCAGCCACAACTTCACACTAGTCGCTCGATCCTTAGGAGGGAGGTGTCTTAAGGCATCTGGGTCATTACAGACCCATTGCCGTATCTCAAACCCAGCCCCTGAAAGGATATTGCGCCGACGTTCGATCAGGCTTCAGGCTAACCAAATTCTACTGATAGTTCAGTACCACATGCTGGGCCAGTAAATCTCTCAGCTTCAGAACGCAATGCTTGCCATGACTGGAAGGAGCAATCCAGGAATCCTGCTCTAAGAAGATTGCGCTGTTGCACGTAAAAGGAAAGAACTGAAAGAAAGACTTGGGACGTCTAAGGAGTGCAGGAAAAGTTCTGTCCAAGTTTGTGCATTCTGCATAATTGTTAAGCTTCTGATGTTGGTTTCTGTGTCTTTGTTGTACTAATCCCAGCAGCTAAGCTCAGAATTGTAATAGGGTGTCAAGAGTTTATTTTTCACGTTTGACCAGTTTACCACAGAAGTTAAAACTGCGTTTGTGCAAATTTCCAAGTCATGTGCTAGAAATGTACCACACTTATATATAAGAAGTTAATTCCTGATTGTTCATTTAGTGATCTCATTGTAATATTAGCCTAATGTAAGGGCCACATAACTCCGGTAATAACTAGTAGAAAAAAGTTCACAATTGTTTAAGCACAGATATCACAAATATGTGATAAATTTATATGTAAAAATTTACTAGTTCAGGAAAATGTGAAGTTGATGCTTTGTTCTTTATAGTTCTTTAAAACAAAAATGCATAATTGTAAACAGTTTTTATGGTAGTCATTAAATAACACTAATTAACATGTTCAAACATTGTGTAATTAATACTGTCTAGTTCAGCGAATTCAGCACAAGGTTTTGTTATACGTTTATAAAGCTGTGCATGAGTTGGCCCCGGTGTTCTGTCAGATTGTCCTACCTTGTCAGATTTTCCTACCTCCCATTAAAAAATAGGTATAACATAATAAAAACGACTAATTTTGTGTTTTATTAATGCCTACACCTACCTCAAATATAGTAATAATGAGTTATATTCGCGTTTTTGACTATAATGTATACAGCTACTGGAACCAACAATAAATATATTTGTCTACCTATTATTTTTTGTTTTATTAATGTCTACACCTACCCCAACCCTAAACCTACCCTTACAGTAATCCAAATAAAGTAATTATGAGTTATATTCGCGGTTTTGACTATAATGTATACAGCTACTGGAAACCAACAATACATATTTTTTCCTACCTATTATTTTTTGTTTTATTAATGCCTACACCTGCCCCAACCCTAAACCTACCCTTACAGTAATGAACATACATTAAATATTGTTTTACAGGGTGAGAAAAAAGAATGCAATATTGACGTGCGCATGCGCATTAAGCCCGGGTAGGAAAATCTGACGGGTAGGACAAAATGTTAGAACACCGGCTCGTGGACGCTCTCGGTCAGCGATGACGCGCTCGGTCAGAGCACAAGCGCTTCATAGAGCGAAGCACTTGTGTTCAGTGAAGTGCTGGTGTTCGTGAAGGTGCTCGGGCTTGATGAAGAGCTCGGGCTCAAAGCTGTGTCTCTGCGGTGAGGGGGGCAGACGACGCCTTCGCAGTGCTAACCGCGAGCCGGGCACCCTCCATCTGTTTTGGTCCGTCATGATGTGACAGAGATACTTTCTGTGTACGTGCTTCGAATATGTGTGTTTTAAAACAGCATCAGGAGTTTAAACTAACATGATTTAAAATGAATGTTTTCAGCATGATAGACATACCAATCAAAACCAAACAGGTGTTTTTTAGCAGAGTATCAGAGGCACATGCTGTAAAGGCACAGCCTTATTGTGGAAAAGGGGGTGGGGTGCAGCAGCTCATTTGCATTTAAAGAGTCATGTGCGAAAATGGCATGTTTCTGCACATTCTTGACACATTCTTTTGACATCTTCAGGAGTTTAAAGTTTTAGTCTTAGTTTGTAGTTTTGTTTTCCCTGTTCAGCTATTTTTCTGCAGTTACCTTTCAACAACTGGTCTCAAGGTATTTGAGATAAATGAGTTTAGTTAAAAAAAGTGATCAATTTAAGTGCAGTTTGCTTCAGTTCAGCTCAGTTGGTCATTTGGACATTGCATTCACTAAAACATGTCAGTAAATATCAGACTAAGTTTCTAAAAGTAGGATATTGCTATTTTATGTTGTGTCTTCGGAGAACATAAACATTTAAACTGTTATTTAATAGTCACACAGCTCAATGGGAGACTTTCTCATTGTTTATGCCTTGGTCTGAGAACACCTGGTGGTGAAGGGGACTGACTGTCACATTTTTGTTGGTCCAGTTAATGCCAGATGGATTCTAAAGCAGCATAGTTGTGTGATTATATAAATGTGTGTGTGTGTGTGTGTGTGAAGGAAGGAGTGTGAACTAGCTGGTGACAGTGAATGCTGCCTGCTGTTGAGAGGAGTGTGTGTGTGTGTGTGTGCATGTGTGTGTGCAGAGGGGCTTGAAGACACTGCAACCTGGCTGCAGAATTGTAAGAGGTGTCAACGAGTCTGAAATAAATATATGTGGAAATAAAAGCATAACGATTTATTTCCTTTCCACCTAATTGAAACTCTTCCATTGCCTTATTTTGATGTACTTGTGAAAACAAACTATTCAACAAAAATGATAAAGGATGTTTTTTTATTCATCAGGAAAGTTAATAAGGATTACATGAAATTATGAGAACTTTTATTTGTGCAATAATGTGCATTAAATGGGGTCAGCTTTGCTTTCATGTTGACTATACATTACTTGAACTATCAACTCTCTGACTCACTCACACACACACACACACACACAAACACACACACACACACACAGCATTCTACTGTATAATGACTCAAGGCTGTTTCTCTGTTCTGCACTGCAGAGACAGCATTAAGACTGACATGTCCAATAATCCTCAGCAGAAAGGCAGAACTGTAGATGGTGCATAAAGACACACACACACACACACACACACACACACACAGTGATGTTTGCTTTTTAATGTGTACATGTCAGTGTTGTGCAGTAAGCCCAGTTGATCTGACTAAATATGCAATATTTATCATTACACATGCCTCTTCAGTGATGCCTTTTGAGTTTTAACTTCATGAAGGGGTAGAGAGAAAGACAAAGCGAGACTGATCTAATGAATTAATAGAAGCAGAAGGGAGCAGTTTTTGTGATGTTGCCTTTATCTAGCCTAACAAAAGGAAGTATTTTTGACTAACATCTGATTGCTCAGCATGCTCTAATGCAGACTGTAAATGAAGGGTAAAAAGGTTGAAATAAAGTGTTATTTTTGTTGTGATTTTGCACAAAATTAATATAGGAGATCTGTTATCAAAGAAATTCTCTTATGTCTTAAACCACATTTTCCCTGCATCCTTCTATGAGACCATGTTAGTGGCCACCATTTCCGCATCCATATATGGAGATTGTGGGTGTGCATTATGCTAATTACTAACTACATGATAATTATGATGATAATTATGATAATCATAATTATTATTCTCTATGAGAATAATACAAATTCATCAGAAATATGTTATGTCTAATAACAAAACCAGGTGATTACGTACTGATTGTATATTTAATTGTTTCTTTACAGATAAATAGGCTACAGTAAGACATTTAGTCAGTAACTGGTGCATTAGACCCAGTGTAGGCAAGTGCTGTATATCAGTACAACAGGTTTGTTCTCTCATTTGAAGGGGTCTTGACATATTGTCTTCGTTATTTGAGGTGGTCTTGCAGCATTAGATGCCTACTGTGCCTTTTCCATGTTCCTTCCCAGGCTCCAGAGAGGAAGTGTCAACCCTGAGATAGAGAGAGCAATGTCATGAGACCCGACGTAAGTCCCGTGGAATGATCTGGGTATGTTGTGTGATGGAATTGTTCCATATTCATTGGAAAAATGCGGGAATGGTTGTAAGGCGAGCGCCCAACTCCCTTCCAGCAGAGCGTGTCGTCAGCTGCGTGTCGCTGACATGTCTTCCCTCTCTTCTCCATCTCCCTTGCGTTCTTTTTTCATTGTAGTTATTCTCAATCGGGTTCAGTACCTCCCCCATGGGCACGTGGATGATGTCACTCAAAGTCTGTTCTGATTCTTCTCTTCGCCGCGGTTTTAGGTGGAGGCGTACGTGTACTAGGGACGCAGTACCTGATTTTGGTGTACAACCTTTTTAGGGCTTGCATAAATCCCTAAACAAGTTACATAAAGTTGTAATAGTAAGGAGAAGCTGGTGATATAAGAGTATGTGGGAGTGATGTGAAAGACATGGTTTGAAATTAATCCTGGATTAAGGATTCATTTTATTTATTTATATTTCAATCAGATCCGACAATACTGTTATCTTGCAGATGACAACACCTGGCTCAGACCTCTATGATGGAGAGAGAGAAAGATTGAATGTCTCTGCAGACTACGCTTGATGAGAGCTATTTATTTGACTTTAATAATGTTTTGTAGTCTTTTTCTTAATGCACACGTTTTCTACAGGCTCTTTATGGACTGTGTTTTGCACTTTGGATAAACAGTCCAGTGCAAAATTTCTCAAAATACATTGGGAAGATTTTACTAAAGAGGTTGTAGTGCTTTTGAATGGCACTTTTTATTGCTAAAACCTGCATTTTATTCAACAACCATACATGGTCAATTGTAAGCAGGTGCTGAATATTCTGAAATAGATCTGTGTGTCTGTTAATGTGGTTTAGGACTGGCATTGATGGCTTATTGACATCAAATATTAAGATTTACAATCCAGCTAACAATTTTACATTATAAAAACGTTCCCAAAATGTTGTCATTAAGTTATATTAAAATGTTATTTTTTGAACGTTCTTAGAACGTTATATTAATGTTCTAAAAACATTGGTAACACTTTATTTTGATAGTATCTGTTGACAATCATGTCAACTAACTCTCATTAGAATATTAGTACACTCTCTATAATATCTTACGTTAAAGGGACCATCAAAATAAAGTGAAACCAAAACATTTTCTTAACAATTACATTAAGTTATAAAAATGTTGTTTGAACGTTCTTAGAACGTTATTCAAAACGTTTTTAGAATGTTCCACTAACAACAATAATTGCGTTTTTATGCTTACGTTTTGAAAATGTTTATCAATTGCAGATAATGTAAAGGAAACGTTCTACTAATGTTATGCAAGAAAGTTTTTTGATAACTTTGAGAGAACCTTTAGAGAACATTAGCCAAAGTTACGAGAATGTTCCCTGAACCTCTTTGTTCAGGTTTATATCAGTTATAATGTAAACTTACATATAAATGAAATTGTGGCTCTGCTTATACTGTAAATTGCACTGGTTCAGACCGACATAAACCAAATACTCTATTATTTCCCCCTAACAATTCATTAAAAGGACTGGCTCTGAGTGATTTCTTCTGGGAATCAGGGTTCCCTTGTGAAGATGTATGTTTTTAATTCACTAGAAAGAACCGTTCTTAAGAGTAATTTGTTTTGGGAATCATTCAAAACTCTAGAAAGACAAATGTTGCAAAATTTTCTTTCAATTTGATTGTTTAAATGAAGATCACGGTTGATTGGAAATTGAATATTTTTACTCTGCCCGACAATTTTCCTGGTGAAATTAGAATTGGACTGTTTCCAAATAGCTTGTGCTTTCCTTCTGCTGAGAGCATGCCAGTCTTTGCATTTTCCAACTATGTGATATATATTCATCTTGACACCATGTCCCCCAGAACTTTCCATCTTTTTTTCTGGGTAGCTTTTTTGAGGTTTAATAAGCAGAGAACATTCTCTGCTCTCTTTTAAAGAACTCTTGTCCTTAAATACCTTTTTAAATTATTTCGGATTTAGTTTTCCTCTCGATAATATGCCTGTCCTCACAATGTCCCGGAGATGAGTACTTATTGAACTGTGCCCATGACACCCTTGAGACAGCAGAGGACATCGACTTCAAATTTGATTATCGCTTTCTCTTAGAAGGAAAAAAAGTGACTTCCTAATGCTCCCCATGGTGTCCCTCTTAAGCAATCAATGCATTTATTAATTAATCTTGCCAGAACCTTCTTGCATTTGTACATTGATCCTCTGCGCTTAGAATGGAGGCGTCATTCAATTTCAGCTCTGAACTCTTTTGGTGATCGATCACCCACACAGCCCCGGCCTGGGGAAAGTCATATTGAGACAGGATGATATGAAGATGGAAATTGATTGAACAAATGGAAGGGTGGATGGGAAGAGCTCTGGAGCTCTCATGGCATGTGGCCGTGGGAGTCTGATGCCGCAGGGGATTCAGAAAGGCCACTGCCTCATCACTCACAACCTCTCATCCTCCTGTTTTTGAATTTCTTAGCCACCTTGAAGGAGTAGTTCACTAAAAATTGTGTCATTATTTACTCATGCTAATGTCTTTCCGATTTTTTTATGATCCACAGCATAAGAAAACACATAACAGTTACCATACATGATACATAAATAGAACAGAAGGTATGCTATACTTATAATTTTCTTTTTAATCGAATAACAGCATACAGGATTTTTGCTTTTTGCTGATCTGTTCCTTTAACATTTTTGATACTTTTTATATAGTCTGTCATGCTAAAATAGTTTTTTTTTTTGAGATCTGCTCTTGCTCTGTCCTCTACATTTTTTCTTTGAAACTTTTCACCTCAATCTTCTGCCCTCTTCTTTGCTCTTTCATTTTCTCTAGGCCTATATCTATTTTTTTTCCTGTCTTTTTTTTGGGCCCTTCATCCCCGGCAGGTCAGAGGGTTCAGGGCATTTGAGGCAAAGAGATGGATAGACCTGAAATGCATTGAGGGGGGAAGGAGATGCAAAGAGAGAAAAACCATTACATGATGTGCGTAGAGGGGGATGAAGGGTCACGATGTTTGAGACCCTGTTCTGTTTTCACCAGCCCAGCGCTGTAATGGAGCCTTGACCATTTCAAGGTTGTGTATCCCATTTACACAATCTACTGGTGCTATTTCAGCATAGTAATTAACGGATTATGGGTTTTCTCCTCATCTCCTGCTTTTTATAAGGTTACTAGAGCAGTAATGAACATCATAGTCCTGACCTTTGAATAGACTGTGCATGTGTAAACAACTGATATATTGGTTATGTTTAGAAAATACAGTAATTCTACAATTCTACTCACATTGCTGCACTGTATATGCATACTGTCATATGTACAGTATGTGATAAATTTGGTCTTCCATTTCTTCTGTGACGGATGAATCAGAAATAATGCACCAGTTTCACACTCATTGTTTTGGATTTAAACTTTTTTTTTTCTTATGCAGAAAGATTTGTTATATATGTGAATCTGGCAGGTTTTGTTGTCAGTGCGAGTTAACTGTGTTATGTTTTGGACTTTAATGGACTCTGAAGTGTCAGTCAAAGTTATGAAAGGACTGACATGTTACAGTGTCTTGAATGAGTCGGACATGCTGTTGTCCTTAAGGCGAGTCCTCTGGTCTAACCTCATTAGCACAATGGAAAAAGAGACATAATGGAGTCTTTTTCTGCACACAAGGAGGGTAAAAGAGCACCAGACAGTCCGACGAAGCCATTATGATCCTAATGGGGGCAATAAAAAATAAACCAGGAGCAGTGTTTTGCCTGCCGGCTGTGTGTTTTATCCACCGTGCATCTGCGTGGTCTTGAAAGCGGCCTGCTTATCTACTCTGTTATTGTTCAGACATGAAGTTTCTATCAAATATTTGTGAATTTGCCTTAATTTTGAGTGATTACACAAGGCCCCCTCCTCCCCAATTGCTCAGCTTTATAAAGTTAAGCCAGGCTCAATTAAGGCCTGTTTGATCTTCTCCGGCGCTTTTTACCCCGCTAGCAATATTAATGAGGCTGTTTAGTGTCAGCACCTGTGGAGGGTGGGGCTCTGCCTGGCCAGAATTAGAGACTAATTAGAGATAATCTAGGCTTCCTAACGAGCCAGGTGTGCCAGAGAGCATTGAGAGAGCGTTTAGGTACTTCGCTCTCCCATACTGATAATGACTGCAGAGACAGAGAGGGAAAGACATAGGAAAACATAGAAATTGGCAGCACTTTAGTGTATGTTGGTGCGAGCTTCAGTAGGAAAGGCTGGTGTGCAGCCGAAGTTGCATCCATTGGAAATTACTTTGACAAGCATGTGCGAATGCAATGTTTTGTTTTGCGTGCTTGTGTGCTCGTATTTAGCAAGAGTATGCAGGAGATGCCACATCCATCAGGGAAATCTGTGGAAAGAGTTCAAGAGTCAAGGGGCCCGGGAAGAACTGAGTGTGTGTGTGTGTGGGAGGGCTTGCGTACCTTATTATCACTACCTGTAGGCTCAGCGCTGGGAAAGTGTTGGCTGTAGATAGAATGGGAAGATTAGTGGTAAGAGGTGAGCAGATGCAGGGATTACAGGAATCCCTCTGCCCTCCCAGCAGCCATTAAAGCGAAACTAATTATTGAACGCCGGCCCTGAGGAACTGCGACTTCTGTCAAGGACCTAACTAGAAAGAAAGAAAAAAGAGGGTATTTGTGTAAAAGACTGGTAGTGGTTTGCAGAGTTATTATCAATAATGCAAAAAAAGATGCATAATGGTCGTAAGCACAAAGTAGAGGAAGCAACCAACACTCGGCCCCAGATGGCTCGTCCGTGGACCGTATGATGCATATTGTGCACTAAAATAGCATGAGCTGAAAAAACATTGCAGATGTAGTCTAATTGGCTTGCTAAACAACCTCTGGGAGTTGGACGCAAAGGTTTTTATCATTTCATTGGAAACTGCCATAGCCACTGTACTTTCACTGTATTTTCTGAAGTTTGCGATGTTTGTAGCTTCAAGGATGGAGAAACTGTTTGAGGCCGTTAGTGGCACTGAGAAGTATTGCATTTTCTGCAGCTGTGTTTGGGGTACATTGGGTTTTAACTGGTCCAAGCTGGGGAGTAGTGCATTATACAACAAATTGTCTCGAAGCAGTTTCACAGTGATAAACAGGAAAATAACAGAACCAATAAATGGGAAATCAATTACGAAGACAATTCTGTAAAGTGTTGGTTCTCTCCATTTGGGAGATCAATCAAGATTTCTGCTTCTCTCAATTTATTAAGCATAATTGTCTGCAATATTTGGTCATTTAAACTAATGCAATGCATATCATTCAGCTATTTGTGTGGTTAGTGATGCACTGATTTTAATATTTTGATGTTATAGACATTGACTCACTATTAAATGAATTAATGTGAATTAATGAACCACGGTCAAAAAATGGATATTCATTTTAAGATCTGCTAATGTTGTTATTAAATTTTAGTGTTTTTAAAAATTATTTTTTCCATCTTTAATTAATAGTGCATATTTTGAAAACCCATTTATGTGATTTTCAGAGGTTTGGGATCTGAAAGATTGATTGATTTATTTTAAATGGGTTATATGAAGTTGTTTCAAAATTCCCTTTCTCTTTAGAGTGTTAAATCTTTAGAGTGTTGATGCATTAAAAAGATTTGTAAAGTTTCAAAGACTAAATATCAACACCAAAGAGATGTTCTTCAAGTTCTGATTTGGCGGTTACTGGTCTGCCAAATAGGGGAAGCTCATTTATTAAACTCTGTAAAAGTGAAACAAGGAAAGTGGTGTATAATTGAGTGAAATGTATGATGAAAATCAAGCAATTTCGCCAAGCAAATATAAAGAAATAGGTTGCAGCAGGGTTGCTAGGTTGCAATGGCTACAGGATGTTCATCACAACAAAAACAAACTTCGTCCAACCAATCGGCAAGAAGAGGTGGGGTTTAACGCGTGCCTTATCCCCACCTCTTCTTGCCGATTGGTTGGCCGAAGTTTGTTTGTTTCGGTATTGCAGCCTCTGTGTTGTCTTTCGAGACCGGGTTTGTTTCCCAGTGTGTTCAGAGGGCAGACAGCAAGACGATTGAGGTGTTATGCATACGGTTTGAGATAAAAATGAAATCGAGCTAAAATCCTGCAACATTGCATAGAGCACCTTTAATGTAAAGAAGCATCTTATGCTCTCCAAGGCTGATTTTTTTGTGGTTAAAAAGTAATATTGTGAAATATTATTACGATTTAAAACCACGGTTTTCTGTTTTAAAATATTATACAATTTTCCTGTGATGGCAAAGCTGAATTCTAAGCAGCCATTACTCCAGGCTTTAGTGTCTTGCAACCCTTCAGAAATCATTCTAGTAAGCTGATTTGGTTCTCAAGACATAATACTATTACTATTATCAGTGCTGGAAACTGTGTTGGGATATTGCAAACCATGAAATAGTTACTGTAAATAAAGCCTCTTTTGTTGGAGCTGGATATGGCTGACTATTGCTGCTTTGTTCATCTCTAGAGGATTCTATTCCTGTGGCTAGATCAGATTTAGAAAACAGGACACTGAATACACATTAAGGATGTTGTGAAATGTCCAGCAGTGTAAATTTTCACCAGGTGTGTCTGGATCTGTTTCTTCAGCATGTTATAGATCAGTTTAAATGGGCTAGACTTGATCTAAAATCAGCAGTAGGTTTCAAAGAGCATTTTAAAACCTAGTACTGGAGCTCTTCACTTAACTGTGCACTGTTGCAAACTCCCTTTACTGCTTAGACAGAGATCAATACTTCATACGAGGAAGGTGGGTGTCAGAATTCTCTCCAGTGATCTCTGATCTCCCGGATTGTTCCGCAGCCTTGTTCTCTGAGGAGTCTCTCCTTGACCCGGAGTCAGAAAGCCACCGTTCCTCTGATCTCATTGCTTCTGGTGGTTTCTCACTTCCACTGCAGATGTTACGAGTGATATTGCTGTATTAAAGTAGGTGGTTACGAGACTCAAAGACACAAGTGCAAAGAAGTTTTTTGTGTTTTACTCTCCTGTATGTTTTTCAGTCTTTTTAGATGCTATTTTCTCTCCGTCAGAGCAGATAAACTTTTACGTAAGTTAGGTCACAGTAAGGACACAGTGTTTTGTGTTATGTAATACTGTGTGATGGAATCTAAAAACTGCAGCAGCAACAATGACTTACTGATAGATTAACACATGGGACATTGTCATTAAAATGTGACTATTCCTGAAATCATGTTGTATGTATTGAGCAACCTGATCTCAAGAAGAAAACATACTGCGACGAGCGTCCCGAGGAATCATTAGCGTCGCCCTATAAACGGACATGGAATGCATGCCCCGCCTCGTCACCGGCCAATCGGTCACACCTAAGGCTCATTAGGTCCTGGCTACAGATAGTGAGATCCTAACATTTCTTCTCCGTTTTTTTTCCAGATAGCAACCCGTGACTGATCGGACCTCACCCCGCAGGAAGCCTCTTTTCACCTGCACCAAGAGGACCCACCGAGCACCGATTACCTTCTCACCTGTCTCACCTTTGTAAGTAAAATCCACCCTCCGGGGCTTTCACTGCATATCCTTGTCATTCCACCTGCGGCAATACCTGTGAGAATTTTTCGCAAGATGCAAAGTACATACTGCCATTTTGCATTTTCTGACAAATTGGATTTGGAATGTCCTCTAAGTGGCACTAAAAGAGTGTTCTTTTCCCCCCTTAGAAAAT
This sequence comes from Enteromius thamalakanensis, assembly GCA_032357475.1. NCBI lineage: Eukaryota > Metazoa > Chordata > Actinopteri > Cypriniformes > Cyprinidae > Enteromius > Enteromius thamalakanensis. Next base: position 12,861,120 of record JAUCMT010000043.1, read on the forward strand.
ATGAATGTGTGTGTATATATATATATATATATATATGGTATGTTTTATGTGTCATTCATTTTGTGCATCTCACCACAGTTCTGACTTGAAATGTTTGTTGAGTGAGTTTGTCGATAAAAACAACATAAACAAATGTTCATGCACTTGCGTGCTTTTGTGGCCCTAACTTAACTTCCTTTGGACATGCCAATAGATAATGACAACAGCTAAGTCCTTCTAGATGATTTTTGATAACAAGCAAAATATGTTCGCTGCTTAAATCAGACGGATTTATTAAAAATGCAAATTCATTCTCTGCCAGCAGGAAGTGCTCTAAGGATGAGAAACGAGAGGTTTCCCTGGTTATGGCTGTAGACAAAGCAGCTTACAAACATTTTCTAAAGACATTTCCTTCAGAAACCTACGGTTTAATATTTAAACATGCATTAACGTGCTCAAGTTTATTCAACAAAGTCTTTTGGAAAATCGGTCAGTTTTGATATTGTGGCAGGTCACCACAAATAAATTAATGTATGGGAAATCTATTCCTCAGCACAATGACCCGCAACTTCATCACTTAATGAAGTTGGTCTCAGGTTATTGTGCTGAGGGATATGTGATGAGCACTTATCGTTAGCTGCGTTTGTAGCCGGCAGCACTAACCAGACCGATAAAGAAACGCAGACCGTTAACTTCGGGCCAGGCGTGTGTGTGCACGATTGTATAAGCGAATGCATGCCTTTTTGGCTTGTTTTTCGATCTCTCATCTTTTAGCTCTTTGTGAGTTATGTTATAAATGGGATTCTTAGTGAAGGATTCTGCATCCTAAGTTCAATTCTGTGCCATGCTTGTTATAAAACGTGAAAGTAATCATCAATTGGAGTTTGAAATATCCTGCTGTCTGGTCCTGTGTACTGTAGCCAGACTTTTGACTTGCAACATAAACTCTGCTTCTCAGAAGGCCAGCGTGATTTACTGATACCTTTAAAAGATGACATCTTTATGCACGCCACTGTGTCTCTGAGTGATGTGACACGACTCTGAAAAGTAAGAATAGCTATCTGAAAAAACTGACAAGTTCTTGAAACATGTTCTGATATCGACTGAGAAAATATGCATCAAAAAGCTCAATTTCTAAAATCACATCTGGTACATTGGGCCACAATTGAAGTTGTCCTTTTCGACTTGTGAACGTGAGACTTCCTTGATTTTTTTCATTTGTTATTTGCATGTAATTGATGCAACATTAAATTTCCCTTTTTTCATTACTTAATGAATTGACTTTACTGGATTGAATTTCTCACTCTGCGGGATTCAAGGTAATTATGTGAGATGTGACACCCAGCTTTAACAAGCTGTCCATGATGCGGTCGTTGAAAAAAATTAACCACGAGACTACCTTCAGTCTTTGAATGAAAGCTTGTTAGCTGTAATTTGTGAACTCCTTGGAAGCAGCTGGAAACACATTAAGCAGTAGATTTACTATACTTTCTTAAGAATGCAGGCTATGTATGCTTTTTGCAGTCTCAAAGAGATTTTAGGAAATAGAAAAAATCCCTCCTTTCAGTTTCTTTCAGGTGTGGAATAAACATTAATGCACTTGTTTTGATTCCCTGAAAAAAAACACCAATGATAATTAGCCGGGGTACGCAAGCGAACATGATGTATCTAATTAAAAACTGATGAAGTAAAACAGATCTTAATTTATTCCAGCTTGCTTTTTATTCCAATTTTAAACCACCGCTATCAAACAATTAAATGTGTGCACGCACACCATGGGGTCAATTCCTACTTCCATTAGACGGAAATGCATGAAGATGAGCATAAATTACAGGATTCCGTCATGGCCGAGGAAAGGAATGATTTGTTTACTGAAACCCTCCTATAAATAAATTCTTCACAATTAGCTGTCTTATGAGAAATGTTGCGCTGTTAATTGTCTCTTGACTGGTTAGAATGGGATTTGAATGGAAAAGAGATCTCTTTTATTTCAAATTATGTTCAGAATTGTGAAATTCTGTTTAATGTAAAGGAGAAGGGTTTTCACATATGGAATTATCTTTTTATTAAGAATAATAAAATGCACAGATAAATTATAGTTGTATAGTGTTTTATTTCTTTATTGGATTTAGTGAATAAACCAAAAACAAAACAAAAATTTTAATTAAATTTCAATATATATTAAATAAAAAAAAATAATAATAAAAATATATATATAATATATAAAATATATATACATATATACAATATTAAGTAAAATTATAAATCTATAGGCATAATTATTTATTGCATCTTTTTAAAAATTAATATTCGTGTTCAATATAGATGTTTATTGAAGACATATTTGCAAGTATATTTTTCATATGTGTTACATAAAAAGCCATCGGTCATTTAAAAGCAAGTGTTCCATTTAACAAATGAGTTGTGGTTACTGTGTGTAGTTAGTTCCTGGGATTTTCAGGTTAAAGTCATATACTGAAGGTTGCGGTCCCGGGCAAGTGTCCTGGGATAGACCGACAGGGTTCTCATTACCTCTGGAGCTTGTGCTCCATTTTCTCATTCTCTGCTCCCCTGATAAAGGGAAAATTAATTAAAACTTGTCTTATTAACTCTGAGCTCCCAGGAGGACTCAGCTCGGCTTGAAGCACCAGGTCGACCTGATTCACCCCCCTCTAGCTCTTTTGTCCGCAGGGACACACACTTACAGATCTCTCCGACTGCTGATTTGATGAGCAGATAAAGAGAGGTGGAAGGAGAGATGAATCAGGACAACACCGCAGAGGAACAAGATTGAGAGATAGGAAGGAGGAATGAAGCAGTTAGGACCCTCTCCCAGAGCAAGACTGGACCCTCTGAAGCCCTGATGCACAACCGTGATCATGATAAATGTAATCTATTAATTTGTGGTATTAATGTATTGTGCGATAGTTGGCTTCTGAAAAAATCTTGTGACACCGAAAAAGAGACCAAGAAACTCTGGTATGTGGATATATGTTTTGTGAGGGGGTTTCTATGAGTCTCGCCAACGATCATCGTGTCCCAGCAGTTCCCAAAACAATGTCAAACACATCCCTCTGGTGTCGTCTCTCATGATGTAACCCCAGCATCAGACTCCACCGGAGTGTCGTGAACTCAACTGACTCCGTAAAAGAGCAAGCGATCCTCTTCAGCCTCTTAGGTCCTCCAGTGTCAGGTCTGATGGGACTTTGAAGCACAACCTCATCTTCGCACGAACCTCTTGAGTGTGGGAAAGTGTCACGAGTAGACGAAAAGCCCAAAGTAGCGGGTGTTTGCGTAGGAGCGTAACGCGTACGCGTCCAAACTCCGTACGACTCCTCAAACGCTTTGAAGATGTGTGCATTAGTCCCGCGGGAGTCGAAACGGTGTGTGTCAGGTTCAGGTACTTCTTTATTCCGTATCTTCTAACATATGTCGGCGAAATTCAGCCGCGGCCAGATTGATACATCACACAGCTGATCTTTGACACGCTGGCAGCTGCTACTGTATCCGTTCTGCTCGTCTCCCTGCGCGCGCTAAGTGGATCCGACGCAATTAGGCTTCCCTCATCTTTCACTTTCTTCTTTGTTCTTTATGGTTCTTGTTAACAAGCTTGAGAAATTGGCACATAATCTGTTGTTATTTTGCTTTCCTTTTTAATTTGTCAGAGATTAAAAACTTGGCGTAAAGCAGCAATCGAGCAAACAAGCGCTTCTGTTCGCTACGAATGGGCGCGACGTTGACAATTAGCACATTCATTTCATATTCCGTTTCATTCCATCTGTCGAGTGCGTGTGCGAGTGACTATTTTGCATCCTGGGACTGTGGAGGTGAACTCGGATATAGCGTTCACAGTCCAACGACTCCGAACTGCCTCCAGAGGCCCGGACAAGGACAAGGCCTGCTGGAACAACCTGGATGCAAGAGAAGAAAAGGAACAAACTAGAGAGGCGAAGAGAAACAGAAAGGTGACAGCGTCTGATAGAGTTGTTCTACTAATAGGAAAAGATGATTGACATCACCCTGAATTAGCTGACAGCCCATAAAGGTCATATTAATAATGACAGCTGGGGAGAGAAAAAGAAAATGAGGGGGAAAAGTGTGCAGTCAACAAATCTGCAATGTGTGGAGGGTGATAATGCACATTTTTAAGATTTATTTTATGAGTGGAGTTTTAATAGACGGTGTATTTGGATATACAGTACCTAGAATGACACTAACTGTCCCATCAATTAGTCTTGTGTGTGTGTGTGTGTGGGCGTATTTTAACACCCTTGCAGTTTATCATCACTCTTTTTTTGGACCCCACCCTCTCACTTCCTCTGCTTCTCTTCTTTCTTTCTAAATGATCTCAATCTCAGTGGGCTTTAAATGTGCTTGGGGAATTTTGACAGTGCTTATTAGCATAAAGCAAATAAAGCTTCAGTCCTCCCACTCTCTCATACTTCACAACTCCTCCTACATTTCTCATAACATCTTTTCTTCTTTCTCTCGCTTTCTTGCGGTTAGCCCTCAAAATTCACTTATTATTGTTGGGGGAGAGCGCAGTTAGGGCATTTTGATATTTTTCTTCATAACTCACAGATTATTTCAGATCTACATGAATTCTTTCAGTATTAGAATAATATTAATACTAGTAATGCAGTTGAAATATTTTAAAATACAAACAAATTAGATATGTATCTCATACACCGTGTGTGTATAGGCAATAAGTATATATATATATATATATATATATATTGTTTGTTTTATAGCTTAAATATATAGTAAACTATTTTATCATACATAATAATATATGTAAAAATAAATCTATGTAAAATATAGTCAATGTTATATTTTATATTGACTGAAACAATATGAAGCATGAGCCAGACATGGGAAGCTCATTTAATCATTTGTTTCAATTAACAATGCATTAGTGTAGAGTTCCTGAACATGAAACCTTTCACATATTATATACACACACACAGACATATATATATATATATAAACTGTATAATAGGTGAATGTCAATTGCTATGACATATTTTAGAGCAGTGCAGATAAGGTCTGCAGCTTGTTACATCCTCTGTAAGAATAGACATGATCACACACATACACTGCATGTACGCTTAGGGCTTGTAAATGTACCATTGTTTAAGAAAATACCGTGTCAACCAATCCCCTTCTGTGTGTCACCACCTCTGGATGAAAGCAGCTCTACAAGTAATGCTTTAGTGATGGTCCAGGCTGAAGCAGAATGAGCACATATCATTAAGCCACCGGTGCTGTGAGGAGCTGATGTGTAATGCACAATCCCGTTAGGTTCTGAATCAATGGCTGTAGTGCTAGAACAGGCCAGATGGCCCTCAAATCTGCTTCATATTCTCAGAAAAGATGACTATGAGATTTGCTTGGATCACCTTCCTGGAATCCGCGTAAACACTTTTGGTTGTATGTGGATGTGTTGTGTGTGAAAAAGAGTATGTTTGCATGAGGCACACTGTGATTTAGATTTTGCAGCATATCATATGAAACCAACCTGATCTCATGGCAATTTGTGCATATTTTATGAGGTGGCTAATTTGTATCAATTCGTATGACCTCACTCGTATGAATTCATATGATTTCTTCTAAGTTGCCAATTCGTAGGAATTTGTACGAATGACCTAACCCCAATTATTATTTTTTTGGAGTTAGACCTCTTCAGTGAATCAGTTGAATCACAATACCTGAATGAAGGATTCGAACACTAAGTAGTGATTTCTGATTAAATCTACTTTTTAGTTAAAAATATCCAGTAGTATATTTTTAATGACTCTGTTGATTACAAAAATAGGAATCTTTTTTTTTTGTGTAGGATCTTTTCAATGAAGCGGTTGATTAAGTTGAGAACGAATCAGTAAATGATTCGTTCATGTCTGTTTCAAGAATGACCAGAGCCCGGTTTCTCAAAAGCTTCTTATCTCTAGTTCTTAAGTTGTACCTTAACCTCTCTCTTAACATTATGCCGAAACGTTCTTACGCTAAGTATCTTTTAGATAAGTCACACGTTCGTAAAGTTGGTCTAGACCAACCTTAACTCATTCTTGGCGTAGTTTCAGCTCCAGACGCTAGTCACCGCTACGTATTAATTATGTGTGACATCCACAAAAGTTTTACATTTGTATTGTGTTAATAATGGCATTTAATATTAATTTATTAAGGATGTTTTTTTTAAATACCTTGGAATGTATTTTAAGTTATAATGTGCCCTCTATTGTGAGTTTGATGTGATGCTCGCTGGGACCAGCAGCTTCGTGGACTTAATCATAACTGCAGAGTATTCTGAGCACTCGACACGCTGTTGCCCTGTGTCATGATTATTTTCCTGTATTTCAGGAACTTTATCTGCTGACGTGGTGCTGCTGCTGCGGAACCCGTTACATATGGAATATATTGTAATCAAGTTTAAGTATTTTATTTGATTTTATATCAGTACTAATAGAGTGGCTTTTAATTAGCCTCTTTCATAATGTGACTAATTCATTAAAATCACTTTTAATATGAACAGGTGGCAAACAATTTGGCTCTAACGCTAAGATCGCATAAAGGGGTAATCATGCTGGTGTCCAGAAAGCAACAGATATGGCTGCGATACAGCGTGTTCTTGTGCTAAACCAAAGACGGCGCCGTCCGCGGAGCGTAAATTTTTTTTTTAGGCAAAACTTCAGCCCTCTTTATATTTTGCC
>JAUCMT010000043.1:12869099-12880465 GCA_032357475.1 Enteromius thamalakanensis
TAATATAATTGGCTTTTATACCCTTGCTTAATCTAGCTCAGATTAGTTGAGTATAATTTGTACAACTGGAATCTTTAAATTTCCTGAAGTGGTTATTTTTTATATATTAGTTTGTCTAACTATATGAAGCTGTGGATACAAAAGCTCTACCTGTTTATATAAAATATAAATGTATATCTCAAAATGTATAAATAGAATTAATGTATTAACATACATTTTATAAGCATAGTAAGAGTGTAGTTCATTGTGTGTTTTTTGTGTGTGTGTGTGTGTAAGTACAAATGTGTAACAGGACATTGTTAACAACACTTTTTTCACTTCAGTAATAAGTCATGTAACAGGAATTACATAGCTACATTTAGTAACAGCAGTATGTATGAGAGTAACTGGAACAGCGGGTGATCAGGGGGTGTAGTTGGGTAGGTTTAGGGATATGTAAAGTGGGTGGAGTTGGTGCACCCCTGTAATACCAGTGTATATACAGTACATGGTAACTCATCAGGAACTGCCCACTTAATATAAAGTTTAACATTCTGGACACCAACCACAATTTATATGTAAAGCCTAATTTGTAACGCTGCTGTGTAACATCAGATTAATTAAATGTTAAATCCAGAGCAATTGTCTATTCAATATATAGTGTAACACTTTATTTATAAAAAAAATGCTGTTAGCCCTGTTACACATTTGTACTTTCATTACCAAAAAGTGCTGTTACCAATGTCCTGTTACACATTTGTACTTACACCATTCTGAGGGTTGTTTCATGTGTGTAGTTAGCTGTATATACCATGTGCCGGTGTGTACTTACACTGTGGTCACATACTAACTCCATACACATCTAGTTACTATTTAAGTACACGGGTATTAGGGACACTTAATATAAAGTGGGTCTTGAATTTGTAACAAAATATGATTCATTTATCCTCAGGCCATTCTTAGTTTCGTCTTTGGAAAAGATTTGCAGAAACTTAGTGTTACATCACTTGCTCAGCAGCTTTGTGGTACATGGATGGCATCTGAAAGAGAGCCCAAACAGTTGATTAAAGCGTTTGTATCAAATTTTTGGGTAGACTATTAATTTAAGCAGCCCAACAATTAAGTACAGTGGCCCAGTAGTGCACAACACAGTGAAAAAACAAGACACAACACAATAAAAACTAACCACAACATTGACAGAAACCAGCCACAATAAAACAAAATGAGTCATATGCGTTTGTCAACTGATAATATATTTAACAGATATTGATGATAATATATGTGCATATTTGATTCAGTATATATCCATTTATTGCAAGTTCATGTACTCTGTATTTATAGGCCTGTCGATGTTGTAGTGTGTGAGTGTGACTGATGTTATGCAGGACAGAAGGAGCAGATGGGAAATGTAGATATTTGGCTCTGTGAATGTCCTCTCTCAATCTTTTTCCTGTCTAAAGTGTCTGCTATAGCCACTCTCCTTTTTGCTTTCTCATTTTTTCCTTGTGTTTGCTTTTTATAAAACCTCTGGGTTTTTTATATTGCCTAGAGAAGGATAGAATGGAGAAGAAAAGGGGAATGTTTGACATTGTCTTGAAAAAACTTTAACTGAAAGTTCAAGATATATAGACAGACGTGCAGCTTAAATAGTTTGGATTTGATCCTGTTCCCGATTCTTTTTACTTTTGCTGCATGTGAATTTTTTTTTTTGAAAATTCCTCAATAAGAAAGAAGCTTTTCAATACGTATACATCAAAAACAGACCCACTTTACACTTTCTACGCTGTAATGCACTCTTTCTTAGTCACACACACACACACACACACACACACACTCCGCTCTCTCTGACAAGGTCCATTAGGATGTCTCTCACGGCTCCTGCACTCCCCTTTTATAGATGACCTCACACGAATATTAATTTACTATAACATTAACAGCATCTCAGGTCCATTTTACTCAGTCCAACCTCCAAATACCCTTCATCTCTCTTTCTGCTTTCTGTAGACACAGCTGTGCACATATAGAAAGAATCATATATAGTGCAGACACCCAGAATCTTGGTAACATCACCGTTACATGTAGCTGATCTTTTTTTTTTTATGTAGGAAGTTTGTCGTATTTCAATATACAGTGTACAAATGTGAGTTTTGAGAGATAACACAACCTTCATACAGTAGCTTATGGATTGGCACATGCAAAGTTTGAACCTAGAACAGTATGCTAACCATTATATCCGCTCCACCACACCACCTCTGGGAGTGGTCGAAGGTTGCCAAGACGGGCCTTTTTCTTTGATTTGCGGTACTTGCGTTGAAAGATGGTTTATAATTCATAAGAATGCATATACAATCATATATTATGCATTATAGAAGCTGTCATGCACTTACATAGAATAACTGTTTATCATTTGCCGTCCTCATTTATTCTCAGTCAACACACTCTCTGTGATGATCTGACACATGCTTCCTTAGCTCGACCAGGCCAAATGAGACAGGAGTGATGAAAGAAATAACCACCAATCACTTCTCGTACTGTATAAGCCATAAGAAGAACCTCAATTTTGTTGCATTAAATAATTAAAAATGAAACGTTTGAGGTTCGTTTTTCAAGAAATCCGTACTTTTATTCAGCAAAGATGCATTAAATTGAGCAAAAGTGAAGTAAATACAATTCTAATGCTATATTCTATTTTATATTCTATAAAGGTCTTCACAGATATAATTAGTTTTGGTTTGATTGCGACATATTCATTTTTTAAATATTAGGAAATATTTTTTGTGCAGCAAATCAGCATATTGGAATGAATTACTTGCTTAGATATAAAAATATTTTAAGTTATTTGGAATTGTAGTAATTTTTCCGAACATTACTGTTTTTAATTCATTGTTAATTAGATTTGGTACAAATTACAAAAGCAATTTTTTTTATTGATTTCTTTGTGTTTGTTTAGATGGGTTTTATAATTACATTTCTAGTGCAATGATATTCATACATGTTTTAAAGTGTGGTTTAAAGTAAAACAGCAACATCATCGAACCCCATTAGTTCTTAAGCACCATGTGTCATCAGCTTGAATCCCCTCAAGTTCCTCCAGAGGGCACCCCATCCAACATAGAATCACCACGGACTTTCTCACTGCCATATGGACTTCCCAGCATCCATTGCACCATTCACACCACTATTGAACTCCATATCCCATCATGCTTCACTCCTGGACTAATCACATACACCTGCTACTCATCACCACACCCTTTCACTCATTACCACTAGCTTAAAAACCACTTTCTCAAACACTCCTGTGCGAAGTCTTGATTTGCTCTGGCATCATTTCTAAGCATTATTTCCCGTGTGTGTTTTCTCTGTTTATCTGCTGTTTTCTGTGTATTCTGGATTGTGATTGCTTGCTGCCTGCCCCAACATTTGCCTGTGTAATGCACTCTCAGAAATAAATGTACAAAAGCTGTCACTGGGAAGTAAGCTGTTGCACCTATTAGGTTCAAATATGTACATGTTAATGTACCTTGAACGTACCAAAATGTACCCGTAACATGTACTGTACAAGATACCGCTCCAGAGACAGCTTTTGCACCTTTATTTCTGAAAGTGTGCCATACTTCATCATAGGTTAAGAGCTACATTTATGTGGCTTCAAAATATGTAAACATTGTTTTTTTATAACCTATAATTTAATGGAAAAAGGGTTCAAGATTATAATTATTAATGATTTATCTAATGATAATTCCTTTGTTGTTTCACAGAAAACTGCAATGCCCTACACATTTAAAACGACATAAGGGTTTGTAAATAATAGCAGAACAACCATCTTTTTTGGGGGGGAACTATCCCTTTAAGTGTCCAAATGTATTCGGTGGACCTCTGCACCTCATATCACTGCAAGCTAATTTGCTGATATTTTTATTACCCCTGCTAATCGCATATTTATAGATTATATTTAGCAGAAGTTCAAAACATCCTGCAGAGAGTCTGACAGAAAAACAAAAAAAAGCTCAAAGAAGAAAAATGAACTGAGACACGGGGACAGGCAGAGACGGAACGAAGTCATTCTTTGCGCTTCATTCACCTGTTTCCACAGTGTGAGGCTGAATTAATGAGTGAACAATCGCTCCATAAGTGAAATGAGGTGTGGTGAGGGACGAGATGATGGGAAGCGGGGGGAAGTGGGCTTGCTTATCAAATATGCACAGGATTATTACAGTATCGCAGTCTGGCACAGAGGAGAAATCATTGTAATACAGTGTGGGTGAGGGGAGGGGGATATCAGACCTATTCATTTCCTGCCTTGCATTAGTGCCGGGCTGCAAACTGCGTGTTTTCTGCACAAATGCTCCTCATCATTCCCCCAGCCAATCGCAGGAGGCCGATGATGTTGTTTTTTCCCGAGCAAACTTTAAGACGGAAACAATGCTTGAAGCTGCTAGCCTCATTTGCGTTTGTTGAAAACCACGTGGCGTGTGAGCTGTGAAGGAGAGAAACCGATGGAAAGAGCGAGGGTGAAAAAGAAGGATGTTGATTTTCCTGTGGGACGCAGCTGGTGTGCTGTTAAAGGAATAACACAAAAATGAAAATTCTGTCATCATTTACTCACCTTATGTTGTTCCAAACCTGCAGGGCTTTGTTTTGTTTTGTTTTTTTCGGATATTTTGAAGAATACAATAAAAGTCAGTGGGGTCCAAAACAACACTGGACCTTACTGGGTTATTTTATGCACAGAAAAACAAAAGAGCAAGTTCTACAGAAGAAAGCATGTCATACAGGTCTGAAACGGTAACTAATCGTCTTCCTCCTCTCTCTGTGTCTCCTACTTTCTCTCTCCTTTTACACTTTGATATACGCTCTCAGATTGAGCTTAAACCCAAAGGAACGCTCAAATTCCCTCAAGCACACGTAGTGCGTAGTGGGGTGTCAAAAGCAGCCGCAACCTTGAAGCGGTTGGATTTAGCAAATACAGTATGTGTGTGTGTTTGAGAATAAGAGCAAGCAAGAGCATGGGGATTCTCAAATGTAGGTTTTACCGAGGAACCGCCAGGGTGCAAGTTAACAGAGCAAAGAGCTAAAGTAAAATTGGGCTCTTTCCATGAATATAGCACACTTTAGTGTTCATTGATGTTTTTCTTAAAGCAATAGAAGCTTATGTATTTGTGCTACTAGATATTAGATCAGTTCTCTAAAATATTTGGCCTAACTAACCAAGGTCCTGACCTTCTTGACTGTATCCAACTATTTAAATGATACAATGTTAGTAACAAAGTTAACCACATCTGTTGAATTTACATTTAATGAATTGCAGTTAATCACAATTTGTTTTGCTATTACTATAGTTTTTAATTCAGATTTTAGTTTGTACCTTGTTTGTGGAAAGTAACCAAAATGCTAAATTCCGGGTGGCAAAATAAAGACAGGAAGTAATATAGATATATCTTGTCCAAATCGATTAGTGTTCAAGTAAATGTCCAATTAATCTGCTTTGTGATAACAGCGTGTGCTTTACAGCATGAAATATGCATGAGTGATCCATCACACTTGTGTTTAAAAATTCTTTTCATCTTCCACCCTGAGGAGAAGTGTCAGACTGGAGCTGTGTATGAGAACGGGAGCGTGCGGGTGCTGATGAGCCCCTTCTTGTCTGAAAGCCCTTCCTGTGCTACTCTCTCTGGGATATAACATAGGATTTGGCTGTTGGGATAGAAAAACACATGCAATCATTTTCTTTAATTTCTTCTTAGCCCTTCATCTCGCAAACATTTTTCATGCAGTCCTTCAGCAGGTTTCAATAGATAGTCCTCTCATTCAGACCGCACAAGGAATGACACGAGAGTGTGTCCGTGGGTAGAGTAATCACTGGGTTTAGATGAATGCAGCTTCCTGTCCTGTGAACAGATTACAGCCAAAAACACATTCTATGCAAGTACACAAATGCAGAATAGAGAAAGGATTGTTAGAAAATGAGGGCTCCTTTTCATTTTTAAGTGGAATCCATTCATCATTCTGTCCATACATCCATCCTTCAATCTGTCCATCCATACAGCTGTCCATCCATCCATCCAGCCATCCCTTAATCTCTTTATCCGTCTGTCCATTCATTTATTCATTTTTCCATCCATCCTTCAGTCCATTTGTCTATCCGTCTGTCTGTCCGTCCATCCATCTATCCATCCATCCTTCAATTCATCCATCCATCCATCTGTCCGTTCATCGATGTGTTTGTCCATCAATCCTTTCATCTGTTCATCTGTCCATTTGTCCATCCATCCATCTGTCCATTTTTTCCATCCATCTGTCCATTTTTTCCATCCATTCATCCGTCCATCCGTTGGTCCGTCTTTCCGTCCGTCCATTGTTTTATCTATTTATCTTGTTTTTCCACCCATCTTCACAAATTGAATTGGAATTTAAATTCTCAAATACATTTTTTTTTATTTTTTTTATTTTGTGGTCCAGCCAAAGAAGCTCATATCCTTCATAGAAAACATTAGCAATTTTTTTAACCAAAAACACTGAATATTGTATTTTTATGCATTTCAAAGCACATTTTGACCGAAATTCTTATTCTAGTAATATATATTTAAAATAAAAACATGTACAAAGAGATGTGAAATATAGGTAGTCTTGACTTTTGTTGCACACTGTACTTTAGCAAAAAATGACAGTCCTATCTTCAGTGGTGATGCACTCTCAGATAATGTTGGCTGTTAAAGAGCCTACAGCACCTCTCTCAGCCACCTGAGTTTTAAATAAACTCTGCGTGGGGGGAAGATAGAAAACTGGCTGGGGAGGGCAGCTGCCGATTTTTCATTCTCGGCCCATAAAGTTCCCTCAGGAAAAGTTTCCAAGCAGAAAGTTAGACAAATTGCATATAATCGCAATGACTCAGCTAGACTTTAAGGAAAGAAAAGAGTACAGCATCTGACCGATTGTCCGAATTTCCATAGATTTTCGTTTTCCTTTGTCATCTTTCTGTTATCTCAGCAGTTGCTGTTTACCGGGAGTGAAAAAAGATGTGCTTTAGTTGCACTTTCAGTGACTGGACAATAAAGTATTTGTCATGAGGGAAACGGCTTTTGTCTTTAATGTGGACATACAGTACGGTATCAACCGTAAGCTGTGGTGGAGTGAGCTGGGAATTGATACTTTTCATTTTTTTCCCACATTCCATTATGAACCAATACGATGATGCATGAAACCTTCAAATCAATTCTGTCATTCTGTAAGTTCTTTACAAAATGTGCTATCTAAACTAGTTTACTCTCATCTCAAAGTGAAACATGAACTACAAAGTGAATCTTTAAAACATAAAAAAGAAAACACATACATCATGTTTTATACTACCACAAGCCAAACAGAAGATTGTTATATGTTGTATATATATATATTTATACAGCTATTGATTTAACTTTTGTATATAAAGATAAACTACTTACAGTACATAAAGGGTTTGAGAGAGCAGTAAAAAAAAACTTCATGTCAAAGTTGAAGGTATGGAATGGATAAAAGAACTGAGAAAACATTTTTTCAAAGACTCGCAAATGAACATGCTTGACCTTAAATATTCATGATCTGGAAGTTGCATTTATCCTATTCATGTGCAAGAGTTAGGAGAAGAATCTAAAGAAAGAAAGATGAGGGGGAAATGCTGGGCCGTTCACCTTGAATGCATGCTGATTTCAGGCGCAATTATGACATGATGAAAGCTGAGACTTGAAAATGAGACCCCTTTCTTAGTGCGTTTTCTCTTTTGAACACTTCTGACCTCCTTCCTTTTCCCCCAGCTCTTTTTCTCCTTTTAGGTTGAGTGGACATGCTGTGGGAGACAGGTAGCAGGTAGTACAGGTAAACAAGAATTAAAACAAGTAAACAAGAAGCAATCGCCCATGTTGCCCAGTTATAATGGCAATTGGCTTACAGCAAGAAGGTTTGGGAAAGCAGTGTTTAGAACTGAAATGCTGTTTTGATCGACAGGAGCTTTGAATACTTTTTTTTTTTTTACAGTATGTATGTTTAATCTTTTAGCAGATGTACTGATCCTGATAATTTAATGGGAGTCAATTTGGTTGTCACTCTCATTTATACAGTAACTGAACTATTTAGGAAAGCAGTTTCTGAACTGTTGGCAGGAAGCGAGTGGGCAGTGCCTGGAGGTGTCAATGCCGAGATGAAGGTTCAGTGAGGAGGAACAGTAGACAGGAAGTGGGGATTTCAAAAAGGTGAGTCTAGGAACGTGGGGCTCAGTGGGGATATTGGGAAGAATTAGTTACACCTGCTTCCCTAATCTCCTCAAACCAGAGTTTACCATGAACACCTACTGAAGAAGACATAAAACTACAGGGATGCAAATCTATAATGGATTGGAGCCAAACTTAGTCGGCCTTTGATATCAGAGAATCGATGCACATGAACGAAGCACAAGATTCTTTGAGCTCTTATTCTTGAAGAGAAAAAGATATGGAGATAAATCCATCTCAAATCAATATCTTTTTTTCTGACATCCACATGAATTACGTCATAGAAAGAACTTAAAAAAGAGATCTCAGTTGATTCTGCAAGAAAGTAATATGAGTACATGAAGAGCGAATTAGGATTTTCCTGAAAAGAACCTTAAAATCATATCTAGATTTCAAAAAGGGTTTTAAAACCTCTATGTTACTTATTAATATTCATGAGTCAAGCTAATGAGGCTTATAAAGTGTCTTCCCCACTCCCCTTCTCTTAAGGAATCTTGAGAGAAACATCGAGGAAAAAAAAACCTGAAGCTTAAATCATTGCTGAGAACTCCACATACTCTCCTGAGCTATAAAAGATCAACCACTGAGAAATAAAACTTTCCTCCAGGCCGATTCATTGGCGGGTGTCTTTTATTGCATCATTTTCCTTTACAGAATAATCCCCCTCCTCAACATTCTTTGTCTAGATTACATAAAGCCACCTGTGTTTATGACAGGCAGGATGAAAACATTGTTATTATACAATATGTCCACAGACAAGAGCTGTGTGTTCATGGCTTCTTTGTGTTGTCAGCTACTGTAGAAATGATTCAGGCGGAGATCCCTTAGGTCTTAACTGATCAGATTTGAGAAATAATATTCCTGGTATTCCATATTTCTTCATCTCAGCAATGAATGCGAGGACCTCTTCTAATCCCATCACAGGAGTTTAATCTCACCGCTATAATAGCAAGGGAGCAGATTAGTATATTGTTGTATTGCAATTTCTTAGTCTTTTATTCTTCATCGCATGCTATTATTTTTAAAAGCCATATTTTTCTTTTGTTTTGTTATTTTATTGTAGCCTGGGCCCATGCATACTTCCTTTTCGTAAGCAAAGTTAGTCTGGCCAAAAATATGACCCAATGTACTGTGCTAATATAAAATAATATTTAATAGGACATTATTCATTTTTCTATTTATTTCATTTATTTTCTTGCAAATGCACATTTAAAATATATTAACGTAATATCGAATTGCACATTGCTAAAAAGTGAAAACTGCGGAAAAAAAACTTCTCTTCAAAGTATACTTGATATTTTACTTCAAAAATCTTTCAGCATTACGAAATGCACTTTTAAAAAGTGTACTAAATTGTTAAGCAGTACTCTCTTTAAGTACACCTAAATGGCCTTTAATTACATTAATTTTATATTATCTTATCAGCGAATACAGTTTTTAAAAGTGCACATTCAGTACAATTAAGTTCACTTCTTTTTCGCATGGGAAGGCAGCTTTAACGTTGATTAGAAATAATGCATCATTCAGCTAAAAAAAAGAGATTTGTGTGCTGTGTATTTAGAACATGCTTACATCAAACGTTATTAAACTCAAATTAGAATTCACTCTCCACTTTTGCCTATCCAGAATTCACTAAAGGAGTCTCACATGAGGTTGGGCTGTTTATGTGCAGACAGTATATGAGGCTTCTCACTTTGTTTTGGAACTCAGTCATAGAGAGTCAAAGATAGACATATGGACAGAGAAGAGAGATCAGTGAAGCCTAAATTGGGAATCGCACAATATACACTCCCACAAGTGACCTATGATCTTATATAAAGGTATCTACATGTTTTTTTATTACAGCTGACTTCCTGTCCTGGTTTATGTGCGTCAAATCTTGTGTAAGATCACAGTCATGGACACCAGCTCTGTGATATTAAACAAAAGTGCCGGCTGATGTAAGCAAGCAACCTTTCAGGGGGAAGTTATTCATTGTTATAGCACTCAACTATGCTACCGTGAGTGTTTCTTTATCCCTCTGACTCACGCTCAAAAATACAGTACCAGGCCTACGCTCTCAAAATAACGAGAGCAATAGAATGATTTCAACATTCTTTCTTATGTTATATATTTATTTTTCTACTTTTCTGAGCAGTTAGGAGAAACAAATTCTGTGAAGTCGTGCATAAAAAACACTGATTAGTGTGCTGACATGTGGTGATGCTAAGGCTAAAAATAAAGTCTGCTTTTAATGAGCATTACTCTGAATTACAGCCAACATTACATCTGTAATTAGCAAAACTCTCAGTTTGACCGAAGCTGCACCTGTGCCTATTTTTTTTAATGTGTGTGTGTATTTGTGATTTACTTTGTGTGATCTTTCTATCTTCATGACTGACATGGCCATGCTAAAAAAATTAATGTCCATCTGGCACGCTACATTTTATGTACTTGTTTTTTAATGAGTATTGAGGATCACGTCTTCTTTTTCCTCTCGTTGCGGCAGCACTTCATAGCTGTTATTTATTTAGCAGTTCTTAAGAGGGAGGGTGGACAGTGTAAGTGACATACAGTCTCTCTTTGCTGATTGCATCGACCTTGAATTATTTGCCTCACTTGTCCGTTCCTGCTAATTAGCTGGCGTTAGTGCTTACACGTTCCCTCAGTCGCTCGCTAGTGACGCAGCATGTCAACACTTAGCTACAGTATCTGTCCAGATATAGCCTTAGTGTATTTATTTTAATTATTATAAAAAGTTTCACAGTAACCCTCAAGGCAGCTAAAATGCAGTCGAAATGGTAGCTAGTTCTCACTGAAGTGATTTTTCAGCATGTAAGTCAGGGGTCTACAACATTTTATTTTACTTTTTAAAAATGAAAGCGGCTAACAGCTACCCATGTTATATAATACTCAAATCTCTTGGACTTGTATAATTTATCAATCCAACCTGTTATACATTTTATTTGGTCAGAATGGTAAATTATATTTTGTCTGCATCATGAACAATTCTACATTAGATAATTGTAAAAATCTCAGCACTTTGGATAGCAAGATACTGTAGGCTATTCAAATTTCTCAAAGATAGTGTAAAAAACGCTCATTTTACCCTGTCAAAAACAGCTCTTTTGAAATCACTCTGTTCTGTGTACTTCCCCTTTAAATCTT
>JAUCMT010000043.1:12925005-12959890 GCA_032357475.1 Enteromius thamalakanensis
CGGAAGGATGAAAATGTTAATTTAAAACAAATACGCCAATAAAATGTTTCAAATTCATATTCATGTTCAGTTTTTTTCCTTATGTGGCAAGTAGCCGTGTAATACGCGGGATAATATACAGACAGCCGGTAGTTATCGCGAAATAAGCCCCTTCGAGTTGGGTCCTGATCACACTGTAAGGGCTTATTTCTTCGATAACTACAGGCTGCCTGTACATTATCCTTTACTTAGTATATAGTTTATTGTATAGTTAGCTTGTGGATTGTCTTATTTTTGCATTTATATTACCTTTGCCATTATCTAACATTCACTTACGATTACTTAAAAATGCTAATAATTGTGTGTAATCTTAAAAGTAAAATATTTTTAATAATTAATTGTATTTATTAAATTTTAATTATGTACTTAAAACTGTAAATTATTAAGTATTTAGATAAAAATAAAAACGACTTTAATATTTGAACTTTTTTTCTGTAAGGTGAAAACAAGGATGTTTATGATTATTTTGGATGATGTTTCTATCTAGCGTCTGCAGCTAATTGCCTTTTTCCTTGAGTCATTTTTAAATTACGATGTAAAAATATAGTTTTTGCACTCTGTTACATTTTAATGTGCTTAAGAAAGTTCAGCTAAAGTTTGAGAGCGATGTTTTCATTCATAGCTCTAAAAATCCCCTGACACAACATCTTCCTGAACCTTGAATATTCCAGCTTCATTTGCATACATTTTGCAGCTCTCCTGCCTCCTTTGCCTTTTCAGGAGCATGAATCTTTCAGTGCCTCAAATCTCCTCAAAATATGTCATCAGTCTCCAACACCGGCCTGTTTATTTGCTCCTTTAATTACCGGGAATGTAATTAATTATGTAAATATTTCTGTTTTCACAGGATATTGAGTGGTGTGCAGGATAAATGCCGGTAGCGAGAGAACTGTTGACATATCCACTCGTTAAACAATACAATAAAGAGTGCCTCAAGTTTGTTAGCTCGTGTCCGAGATTTAATTGATGTTCTTTGCCACCACTTTCATTCCGACAGCTATTGCTCAAAGGTTATTAAAAGTTCAGTCTAAACTTCTCAAAGCGTTGGAGCTCAAGTGAAAATGTGGATTTTCTAAAGGTGGTGGAATATGAATGCTAGAAAAGATCAAATATCTTCTATATTGGTCCATATGGACCTGCATCAACAAACTCGAACCATCTTCTGAAAGTCTGAGAATGACAAACCTTGGCGTTTATTGGCTTGGGTCTATAACCGCTGAGAGCTATCAATGGTAATCTATTTGACGGCGACTTTTTTGAAGAGTGCTTTGGAGAGCTATTATCCTTGATGTGTCAAGATATTGCTTGGTAAAAGAGATGGTGAAAAAAGTATATATATATAAAAAACAGTAATATGGCAACCGTTTTAGCAATCTTGCTGTTGAAGATTGATGTTGTAGTGAACAGGAGAGAAGTTATTTAGCCAGAGAATGACCATTGTATTTATTTTGTTTAGAATGGCCATTTTTCAGAGCTCAACGTGGAAGGGTGAGATACAAATAAAAGGAGAAAGATATTTTGATTTGTGCATTTGTGGCTAACCTCAGCTTTCAGCTGGTATAATGTGTGGAATCAACTTATTATAATTTTTTTTCAGAAATCAGAAGGCTTTTTGATGCATGTCTATGAAGTGTATGACCTGCTTTTCTGGTGCTTAAAAAAAGAAAATCCCAAGAATGTATTTTTAATAAGAATTATTTTATTATGTGAAGGTCACAAAGAATTATTTTATATTTTCTTTATATTTTAGCTTTGCTATTTTTCTGAATATGAAAATGAAATCCATCATAAAAATGAGAATAATTGTATATCTGTGAAGTAAAAGTAACAATGCATTTATTGTGTGAGAACTATTTATATGAATATGTCTCTTATTACAGAACTCATTTTTGTGACATTCAATGAGCGATAATGTGTGTTAATAAAATAATATGTTAAATGGCAGCTAATTTCTACTACTTTTTTATCACATGATGCTATTAAGCACAAGTATTTTAAGTGTGATGGAAATTTAAAAGACAGAATTCTGTCAGTATATACTTAAGTACACATATACGTACACATTATATATATATATATATATATATATATAGTATTGTATGTCCGTGAAGCAAAAAGCAAAAGCAAAAGTCCTGAAGCTTTCAGAAGGACGTCCAAATTTCAGATCTAATAAATATAATAACAGAATATGGTTTAAATTCAGGAATAGGTCCATAGAGAGTATCTCCACATGCAAGGACTGAGATATAGCCTGAATATTTTATCTGTCATGTCCCACATTGTTCTTTTACAAGCACCCAGTCCCAGGGGGAGAATACAAACCCACTTCCCAGCAATGGCAACAGGCACCTTTGTGTCTTTCTCTCTAGAGACCACTTTTCCTCAAGTCGTTCTTTCCATCTCTCTCCATTTCGTTTGCAGACCTTATTTCGCTTATTCCTTGACCTGGATTCCGAGACAGACCCTTCCTCTGGTGTCTCATGGTACGGTATGTGTATTAGCAGGATCCAGCCACAGTCCTTTTGATCAAAGGCCATGACTGGCTTCAAATTTGTTCACCGGCGAGGAGAAACCATGTAGGCAAGGGACAAAAGGATGCAGTACACTTCCAAGGGTGTCGGAATTGATTTGTTTGGGAAAGGGCAAGTCGAGGCTGATTTGCACTTGCTGCATAACCAGCAAGACTCATGGGAGATGTCATTTTCTCTCGTGGTGAAAACTGTGGAATGGAGATTCAAAACGTAGTTGTGGAATAAATCCTGTTTAACAGTCGCTCCTAGAAATATGGCACCTCGGAAGCATCGAAATAAAACACACATGCATGTAAACTCACACGTGTTCAGTGACTGTATAGAATAAGGGAACCACGGCAACAAGGCAATTTATCTTTGGTGATAAATCCCCATGTGCATCTCCAGAGACACCCAGCCCATGCAGACAAATCAACACATTTTTCACTCTCCTGCCGTCCTTTTCTGTCTTTCCCTTATTTTCTCCGCCATTGATTTTTGCTCCAACTCATCTTTGTGTTTTTGATACTTTTTTTTTTTTTTGAAAAAGAGAGAGAGAATCTGAGTCTTACTAATGAATACATTCAAGCTTAATGTTGAATTACTTACTATTCCACTGTATATTGATACATCAGAATTTTTTATTAAAGCAAAGCATTAATGACATGAATAAACATGACATAAAGCAATGGTACCTCCACAAATAAAAACCTTTAAAATTACATTACAAACATGGTCACGACAACATCCCCTGCAGTGAATGGGTGCCGTCAGAAAGAAAATTTAAACAACTGATAAAAACAAGGAATTGACATTACTACCTCAACAAATTTATCATTATGAAAATTTTAGCCATTTAAAAAAATATATATATCAGTCCTCTATCCATAATATATATTTCTGCATTTAAAATGTTGTCACGTCTGAATCAGAGGAGAAATATGCAGAGATCAAGCTCTGTTTACAAACAGAAACAAAGCATTCTAAAGAAAGACAAGATATGTAACCATTATAATAACTACACACTATGAATCATTAGTTAAGCATTAGTTTAACTCTTCTGTTTGAAATATATATGAGCCTTTACATCTGCTTTATAAATGCTTTACAAGGTATAAATAGTCTTAATAAAGCATTAAATATGATTATTAAACATTATATATATGCTCAAGAACAAGGCATTTATAGATGCACTTGTAAGCTGTTTACTAATGCATAATAATGTTGGAACAATGGTTTATAAAGAATGAAATAAATGCTTATTAATGCTTAACTAATCATTCATAGTGTGTAGTTATTATAAAGTGTTACCGAGATATGGACTCTCATTCTGACGGCACCCATTCACAGCAGAGGATCCAAGATGATTATGTGAGGTAAAGCTATTTCTCTAAATCCGTTTTGATGAAGGAACAAACTCATCTACAGCTTGGATGGCCTAAGGGGGTGTAAAGTCCTCATTTTAATTTTGGGGTCAAACTACTCAAACTACTGAAATGTACAACATTGACTTGGTATCCCTTGTATAATTAAATAAATAAACACACAAATATTTGTTTGTTCTGGCACTGACAAGGAGCTAAAATAAAAAAATAAAAAATCTCCTGTTCAGCCAAAACCTGCAAGCAGGTAAATTACAAACAGCAGTGGATTTTTACTGATATCCTATCAGTGACGCTGTGCGTGCAGATACAAAGAAACCAAAGGCCACGCTTTCCCTGTCATTCGAATAAAACACAAACGTCTCACACTTAAACACACACATACCCCCCAACGACTATCTGTGCTCCTGTCCATCTCCTTAATCCACCGTCACTATGAGAGAAAAGCCTATCTACGGTGATATTTCAGGAGAGCAATGGTTGTTGGCTGGCCGTAAGTCCTCTTTGGTAAAGGATATAACTGGGATTATGTCCGCATCGGGCTGCCTTTAGAACAGGGAGATGAATTCTCCTAGTTTGAGCATCTCCAAATGTGGCCGCCGGGATCATGCTAATATTTATGATTACTTAGCCGAGGTTCTTATCTGCAAACTGCCACACTGCACCCGGAATAATTCTGTTCTACTGCAATCTCTCACAATCGATTTTTGGTTTAAAGGAGACAAAATAACACAATATTAGGCTGGGAACAGATGACGGTTTATGGAGAATGTGGAAAAATTGGAATGTTATATGATGATGATGGTTGAGTGACAGGTGAAGGCCTAATTATTAGCCTAGTTTTGGGGGAAATTTACATAAGCATTTTTTTTTTGTCTTAACTTTTACACAAACTTTAATTTATGCACAATATTAACATTTAAATTAATTTAACTAATATTTAAATTATTCATTTGAACTAACATTACCTTTTACTTTTAAATTTAAGTATTCATATTACTTCCATGTTTGATGTATAGGCACTATAGTATTGGGGGGGAAATACAGGTGGAAAAAAGGATTAATTAATACATAAATAATTAAATACAGATGTAACACCCGGTGCGTGAAATGATGCGTGCAGGCAGGACAACGAGGATGAGAAGAACTTGACGAGGCAGCAAAACACGACGCACACATCACATAACGTTACTTTAACATCGACTAACTTGAACTAAAAAACACAGGGCTTTAAATACACAGGAACTAAAGATCAAGAGTTAGGACAGCTGGTAAAACACAGGTAAGCAAAATCAACAAATGAGAACATAATTACAGGAAGAAACCAAATCAAGACAGGACTGGACTAAACCAAAAATACACAGACGGGGGAGAGTAAGACAGACACAAAACATGACAGGCTGGGCTGGGCGCTCTGGAGGCAGGACCCTGATTCTTACATAACACCTGCCTCCAGGGTGGATCAGGTGACTAGCAGGCCCCACAGGCTGGACAGTCTTTGGGGGGCACAGGATAGGGTGCCTTCACAGGCCATGGTAGCTCGGGCACCGGACGTGGCAGTTCTACAAAAGTCCATACACAAAACCCCATCCCGCCCACCCTTTCCAGGACCCGCCCCTTACTGCAAAGTGTCTCTAAGTAAGCTGAACTTATTAGGATTAAACCTTACAACATATATGAAATTACCATTTTATGAAAGCAAAACTGAAAAAAAAGCAAAAAATGTTTTATTTTTTATTATTGTAATTATCTCATCATTTGGTGATTAATGAAACCGCTCTTCATGTTCACGTAACTTACAATTATATTTCTAACTCCACTTGAAGGCCGTCCCTGTCAAGTACTGTACCTCGTTTATTTCTTTTGTTTCCACATCCAAACACATCCACTTTCACTTAAAATACAAACAGAATCTGGATGCTTCGGTTCCTGCTGAGTCCCAATGTGCTACAGCACAGTGACCTTCAAAAAGTCTCTTTGGCTCTGCTGGTAATTAGAACAACCACACTCATTAGCCAACGACTGTCAACCTCCTGTGATTTTGCCGGTTTACCCTCGAAGCTTCACGTACCAGTGTGAGCTAACATGGTTATACATGGAGAACATCAAAGTGCTCTACAGAACAGATGGTTGTGTGTGCGAAAAAACAAAATCTAAATAATTACCCACAATTCCCTTCTCGGACCGGGCCCTTTTGGTTGGCTCTCATTAAAATGTCAGAACACAGAGACTCTTTACAACGTATCTCATCTTTACAGCAGGGACAAACAGCGGGTTGAAATGATAGCGTTCCCCCGTGTCCATTTAAAAGAGTTTGTAGACGTTCTCCCTGGTGCAGTGTCTCTTACAGTGCCACATTAACACCTTCTCAGCTCACTGATTCCAGAGCTCCTTTTTTAGGGAATCAAACACACTCGGTACAGCACAGCTGGGAATAACCCCCCTGATTTCTCCTGGCTGTAAGGGGTGAGTATGTGTGAGTTCGTCCCCTGAGATTGTCGAGTGATTACACACATATTACAGTGTGCGAGCTCCCATGTCACATTAAAATTGCGCTTGCTCCTAATAGCATCTTTAGCCACCATCCTTCTACCCCTCCCTCTTTTTTTCTCGCCTTTCCTTTCTTTTTCTACCTGAATGACTGTGAAAATAACCCCTGAACAAAAGGTCAAGTGAGTGGTTTTTTTTTTTGCTTCTTTGCAGACTTCATTTTTTTATTTAAGGGCCAGGACTACAATACAGAGTGCTTCAAGGTAGCCTAGCATGAAATTGTAATGCCGTGATAAACAGTAGGTGCAGGTTTCACCGTTACACAGATTGTAGAGTGATGGGTTTTGCGTAGGTGTGGGGCGGAAATGCACATGTGCAATTTGCCAAGGAAGGACCCACATGGCCCTTCAATCATGCATGTTCATATGTCCAAATGAAATTGATTCTGTGCTGATTAAATGGTTCTATGGTACTTTGAGTCATTGAGATAGTTTTTAAGCAGTATTATAATGTGCAAATTAAAAAAACAACAACAGTGTCTCCCTGTTTGATGTGAACTCATTAATTTTCAAAGTGAGCTGGCGCCTTCAGGTGGAATGAGCTACAGGCGACAAGATGTTGGCATGTCCAGTGACGTGACAAAGTTGAGAAAAGTTTCACTTTATGCAAGTGTGCAGTGACTACTAATGGGTATGGGTATATATATATATATTCTGGCAGCTAGTGAGTTAGTCAGTAAGATGCAAGAGAAGTTCATTTTTGGATTGAACAATTTCCTGAAAGTATAAGATATGTCTCTGATGTGATC
The DNA here is from genome assembly GCA_032357475.1 of Enteromius thamalakanensis. Taxonomy (NCBI): domain Eukaryota; kingdom Metazoa; phylum Chordata; class Actinopteri; order Cypriniformes; family Cyprinidae; genus Enteromius; species Enteromius thamalakanensis. The sequence goes on from JAUCMT010000043.1 coordinate 12,932,235, forward strand.
ATGTGTTGTGGACTGATTGAGATAAAAAAATTTCTGAATTAGGAATACTATGATTCAACGATGCTCCATACCAAAACTTGCCTTTTCATCACAAAGAATTTGAACCCTTACTTAAAGGTCCCTTACCATCTTTACTCAGTCAGACTTTAAGAATCATATACTGTGCACTTTATCAGCATAAAAACTGAATTGTGTCTTTTCTGAGACTGATATAAATAGAATCTATTGGTCAGTGCTGTTACCAGTGGCATGGGTTTCTATAGAAATGCTTGGGTTTTGCATTGCAAGTGTTCCATATGCACTGTAACATACATTTAAAATGCTAAAATATATTCCTCGTAAATATAACTTATTAATTTACAAGGTTAAACATGTTCCCTTATCCAAGACACATGTCTTTAATGGAATACAATGAAAGTAACCTTAACCATAGGCTAAGCCTATACTATATGATACATTGCAATGAATATATAATATTTATAATTATAAAACCACTCAAATAAACTTTTAACACCAGGATATGGCATTTTTCGGAAATTAAATATTTTGAAAGGAATCTCGCTGGACCCTTCACAGCTCTCGTAAACCTTAAAAAAAGCTTATTTTGCCTTTTATTTAATAAAAACTAAATGCCGTATAATGTAGCCGCTTGTAATATGAGCTAAAGATAACCAAATATCATCATTTTCAACACCGCCTCCAATTCAAGGGGGAGTAACTCTGTGCGGTGGAATTTAATCAGACGTGGTTTGATTGGCCCGCCGCTAATCCCCCTTCTCTGCGAACTCATGTTCTATTGGACGTTCTCACTGTCAATCAGACTGCCCGTGACCGCCCACCGGTGGCGCCAAATAAGGCACATAGTACTGCTGTGTGTGTCAGTAGCCCGGACGGCTCCGTCTCATCCCGCACCGTGAGTGAGCGTGCTCGGCTGCGACATGACCAGAGCCCCGCAGACCTGGCCATTCAAATATGGAGCAGTTTAAAGCGATCATTTCGGTGCTTTGGATATTATTGCTCAATAAAAACGAGGAGTCCCGTGCTGAGGAAGGTATGTGTCTTTATAGTTTATAGGTAAATTGTTTCCGTACATGTCGTGAAGTGTCATGTGGAAGTATAACTCTCACTGCAGGTGTGCGGTTTTTTATATTCCTGCGCTGTAAAGTTAATAAACAGATACAGAGAGGACAGAATCAGATGCTTTTGCACTGTAGGATGCTTTGATTAAAACTGAAATGGAAATGACAGCGTGCTTTTTAAAACAATGATCCTAAGAAATCCAGTAAGACGCTTTTGACAAGCTGCAACAATGTGATGTTAAAGGGGGAAAAAATCATAAACAAAACAAACGTATATTGTTAATTTTATGATGTTTTACATTCATACTCTTTTGTGATTGAATTGCTTAGTTACTAAAACACAACCAAATCACAATAAACTGTGGGAGCTATTGATTCAAAAGAAAATGATCTATATAAACAGTTTTTAGTATTCTCATATGGAGGTTAAAATTGCAAAATAAATGTTTCAAATTAAAAATATACATAGATAGTCATGCATGTACATATTTTATTATTTAAACATAAAATGTAGCCTACATATTCTGTATTGCCATAATCTGTTTTAGCCTTTTTTTCCCTCTTCATTTCTTTTTCATGTCTTCATTTTTCGTTGTCATGTCATTTTAATCTCCTTATTATAATACTACAAAAGCAGATTTCAATAGATCAGGCTGTTCGACTGGAGTCACAATAGGTGCTTTTCTGGCTGTGCTGCTCCTGGTGGGATTGTTTGACAGTCATGAAAGCTTCAGCAGTTTTGATGCCAGGCTGTCGCATTAGGCTCAGGTGAGGTCAACTAAGCGTCCTAATGAGTGGCATGGCACAGAGAGGGAAAGAACAGATAATAGCTGCGTCCCTTCAGGCTCTTTGGCTATGCTGAAGAAGCCCAGCTGAGCCAGGCTGCTCTCTCTTGCTTTTTTCCCCCTGCTTGCACTCTCGTACACAGTGCTCTCATGTGCACATGGCTGAACTCGGCCAGCCCCCGTCCATCCTCTGCTGGAATGCCGGTCGACTGGATTAAAATCGTTGCCTTAATGAATGTTTTGACAGCGATTAATTGCTGTGAAAGCGATGTGTTCTGAAAGGCCTTGTGTGGCTGCGGTGATATGGAGGTTTTCTGATTGAGCTGAATATGTTCTCACTGTACGGAGACCCTCTTTGTCCACAATTACATCCCAGTCCTGCTGCGTCGGTTCTCTTTGTATTCAGCCCTACTGTATTATCCCTGTATTTGGTCGCTGACAGGTGGGATTCAGACGGGATGAGAGCTCTTTGTTGGTGCACATTATACAAAGGGCTAGCCAAAGTGTAATTTCTAAACTCATGTGACGTAGCATATGTCATCTATTCTATGATTTATTTTGGGCTTCTGTTCAGCAAGGGTGCATTTAAATAAATTAAAAGTAACGCATTTACAATGTTACAAAAAATTCTATTCTTGATAAACGCTGTTATTGTGTTAATTCTGTTTACTAATATCAAGCGCATTTTCAACGTTAAGTTTCTTGTGCGCCAAATAAGTATATTTGACTGATTTCTGCCAGCCTCGTCATCTAATAATTTACATTTTAAAATCTATTACAATAGAAAACATTATTTTAAATTGGCATGATATTTCACGATATTACCTTATTTTTCCATTTTAAATGGTATATGTCATATGGGAAAAGTTTACACTTGCTCCATCCATCTCTTCATTCTTTTGCTTTTTTGTTTCCTTTGTCCTTTTGCATTTCCCAAAGCGCAGGTTTCTTTCCTCACATAGTCGTTTGGAGGCGGAGGCCCCTCATTCCTGACCCTTCAGCCTTAACGCACCTTGGCATCTCATCGTGGGCTTATTTACTGCTTTTTAGTGGGTTTGCGGTTGTTGGGTTGATGCAGCGCTTTCGTCCGTCGCATCTGCAGCTTTGGTCATGCTGATCCTGTGCCGTTTAAGTAGTCTGTCAGGGTGCAGTTCAGATCATATGAGGGCAACTGCCTAGGAAAGCTTTATACGCCTGTCATCTCTGTGCTGGGTTCAATCAACAGCCTCCTGAACAGCATTATGCTCTCTCTGAGTTGTTGGCAGAGGTGTAAAATCTAGACTTGGACCCTGAATGTGTTAAGAATGTGGCCATTTATCGATTCAAACTAAACTTAGTTAGCATGGAAATGCATGATTTTTAGTCCTGGCTAATAGATCGTCAGATATCTGTGCTGGCGGTGCCTATACTTGTTGTTGAAGGTGGCAGCCGGACTGTGCGGGCAAGGTTAGAGTGATTTGTGAGGTTGGCAGGCGTAACTGTGATATCCAGGAGTTTATTTAGTTGGCCGTTGTGATGTGTGGACTCACAATGAGCAAGAAGGAAAGTAAAACAGTGCGGGCTGGAGACAGTAGATGGCTGTCTGAAAGTAGAAAAATGCGTTTTTCGTAGGCAGTTTATGGAGGTTCTGAAGTTTCCTAGCTCTATTTTAGCAGCATCACAGCCTACTATGGCAGCATCCTAAGTGAAGCAGAACCACGCAAGCGATTGATCTGGAGCGCTCTATACAGGCAGCGACTTGTGCGTCATAGAAATAGTGTAATGGAAGACAAGTAAAATTGATTTCAGTCCAGGCGATGTGAGAGGAATGACGCAATATTGGCATAAAATTAATTTGAGTGAAACGGTTTGTTTTAAATGATTAAAAACCTGTTTTTATTAAGTATTTCATTATCGTAAGTGTATCTTTTTGTGTGCTTTGCTCATACTTATGAAACTTTTTGTTATGCGTTCCTTCTTCGTGAAGGGGCCATGCCTTAAATTTCACCTATTACCAAAAACTTTGAAAAAAAATGCTATGCAGTCAATTTCATTCTTAACGTTATTTGTGTTAACGTTATTTCTCTCTTTTTGGCTCATGCATCACCCTCAAAATATGTACAGAGGAGAAGGCTGAGCTTGTGATCATAATTCACAAAAAGAAGTTGCAGACTGAGATGTTTAACATTTTTGTCATTTTTATGCATCCCAAAGGTAAGGTCAATTTTTGGGTCTGTCATCTTCTCCTCCAACATGATTTCGTGTGTCAGTAATAACTACATTCTGTGTCATTGAGTATTTTATTTTATGTTTTTTGATAGGTGGCAACCAACCTTAACTACTTGCACTAGATAATTTATGGTATTATCGATAGTGTACAGTTCACATGACGTCAGTATTTAATTCTTTCAAAACTCAAGTGTTCTTTTTTTAGTGAAGTCCATCTGAAACCATTCCTTAGGTGGAAAATTGACCTGTCTCTTCAGTCATTGACTGACTGGGCAGCCGATGTAGGTCTTATAATCATGATTACCCATAATCCCCTGTCTGGATGTCATAAGAGAATCGTTGCTTGCAATGTGGTAATTAAGCTTGATGTGTTTCCTCATAAATTGACAAAGTCTCGTATTGAGTGGACACATGCAGATCGATGCTGCGTTGTTCTCTGCGGCTTTAGGAGAAGGGTCACCGGGATTCATCTCGTTCCCTGCGAGGACAAGTTTCTGCTGGATCTGCAGGAATGCCCCTCTAGGTGGAGTCACGTCTGAGGTGGTTTTGTGAAGGGGATGGATGGTTTTATTACCAGGAGAATATGGATGTTTCTGGAATGCAGCCATGCAGCTTCATAAAGGTGAAAAATGAAAGGTACTTTATGCCGTCAGTGTTGGATGAACATAGAAAACCAACCAGCAGAATGCTTGATTGTCCTTCCAATTGCATTGTGTAGTTGCTTTTGAATATTTATCTATTTCCAGCGCTGGAATGCGTCAGACAGCTAGCACAGAACATGCTGTGAATGTACCTGACCTCTTGTGCTGATCTTTATATTTAAAGCATTCTAGACAAGCATTTCCTGTGTGCAAATAGGTTGTTTGTTCTCACATTTTCTTAACGTGGTTCAGTGCCTTGATTGTAATATGGATATTAGGGATGATGAAGAGGACAGGTTTGCTTTTGGAGATGTGCAGGGCTGCTGACATGCAGATGTGAGCTTATGTAAGACTCTAGACTCCTGGTTCTTTTAAAGGTTCAATTAATAAGTCAAAGGAACAGTAGAGAGTAAAGTAGCTTCTCTCTCAGTGTGTAAGAGTTTTTGTAGCTGAATTCACTTTTCACAAGATTGACAAGAGTTAAGGATGGAGCTATTGATCTACAGTAGGGTCCTCATCTCTCCAGGCACCTGACAATCTGTAGATCTGGGTGGAAATCCGATGTAATGAAAGCCGATATCTGACATGAAGAGTTTGCATATGGAATGCCATCATTTAGTTTAGTGTGGCATTCAAAAGTATTGATCAAATGATTTTTTGCAGATAATTTTTAAAATGGCATTGGTAACATTTTACATTGGTTAACAAAGAACAACAAAAGAATAACCAATATTTCTACAGCATTTACTGATGCATTATTATATAACATTAGTCAATGCACAGTGAACTACAGGAACGAAGTAACAATGAACAACTGTATTTTCATTAACTGACATTAACAAAAAATAATAGTGTAATAAATTAATTTAATTAATTTCTATTTCTATTGTTTTTAGGAAATAAAAAATCTTACATATCATGTGACAGTTTCAGGGATTGGGTTAAAATATAAAAAGCATGGTACAATATAAAATAAAAATACGGCATTTTGGAATAATTTAGCCAAAGGTTTCAGCCCATTGGTTAAGTCCAGTTTGATCACATTCCTGCTGTTTAGGTGGAGAGTGAGCAACTAGAGGCATGCATCATGAATATTCAAATGTTGTTCCAGGTAACATTAGTCTGGAATGAAATATTCCTTGATTGCTTTAAAGCAGTATTTTTAAAAATTATGTTAGTTAGTTAGTAGTTCATTGTTGCTTATGTGTTGTTCATATCCAACATGAAAATCTCTCTGCCGATACTTTAGTGTTGAAATCCATCCCAAAGCTCATAACAAAGGCCACGTGCCGCATCCACTGGGAAACTACTTAAACTTTAATGTTTCATTCAGCATCCTCACAGCATTGTACAGACTGAACTGTTAGATTTGAATCACCTGATGTGGAAAAGTGGATTTTAAGTATCCTCCGCCTGCTCATTGAGTGATGCCTGATAGACACTTAAGACACAGCAATTTACCATTTACTGAGCTGCCCACATGGCCAAGGTATGTCTGCCTCTCCCTGTCTGGTATGTCAGCGTGACATGGACTTGGCGACAGCGCCGTTGGCCCCCTCAGATGCCCGTGAAGCAGCACTCCGGTGATGTGCAAAACCCCATTAATCTTTTGAAGAGGCATTTGACCTTTCAAACTCATTAAGTGCGGCAACCTCGCACATGCCGCATATGTGCCTTCCTGCTCGCCTCCTCCGTCTCCCTCTGCCCCCTTTATCAGGGTCTAGATAGGAACAATGTTCTCTCTCCCTTCCTCACCGCGCAGCTTTGACCACTGACCTGGAAAATCGCCCGACCTTTTAATGCGTGATTTCCCGCTGATGAATAAATTCATAAATTGTACGCTCTGGAATGAAGGCTTTACTCAGTCTCCCCAGAGCCGAGATCAGGGCCACAGGTTTAGTAAGCCTGACTTCTGCGATTGCACTTACTCCCAGCGGTAGGAAAGCAGTTGGTGTTGGTTCCAGGGGATGGACTGATAGGGTACTGATAGGTGCATTTTATTGTGAGGGTCTGAGTTGAGCTATTAAATTTATGCGGCATTTTAATGCCAAGAGCATGCTAGTTAAAGCATGCACCACTACTATAGCATTTATTATATTCAGAATTTAGATTTTATTATTTTGTTTTAGTTTAAATAATACTAGGTAATTAATTAGTATTAGTAATTATGTGCAAATGTGGTTTTCATTAGTTGCCAATGCAACAAAAAAAAAATTCTTAATGAGAATAATTTGACTTTAAGTTAACAGTAATACCAATGCTAATTAACTAGTTAATTACCAGATGATTTAGTCAACTAGCTGATCATCATAAATTAGAATTTGGTTTATGGTCTCATGTTATTCTGACCTGATTTTGGTTGTTGTCTGTTTCCTACCATTTTCCAATAAAGTGTCAAAAAGGTAACCAACATTTTTTTAATTTAAATTATTATAATAAAACTAGACAATCAAGAAAGGTAATGCAGGACTTTAGAAAATAATGGAATGACAAATATTTATTTTAACACTGTTCACAGATGATTGCGGGAGCTTCTGTTTAAATGTACGTCTGTGTCATTGTTTTGTCCTGAATGGGTTGAATGCAATCTCGCAGGCAAATGAGCCAGAGCTGTGGCTATCTGAATGACTGCTCTGCAATCAGTGTGTGAAGTGTTTGGGTCTGTGTGTATTTCTACGTTTGCTCTGATTGCAATCAAAACAACGCAGGGGTGTCTGCTTTCAGTGGCAAAGAGTGTGTGTGAGCATTTCCCTAAACGGTTAACCTCAAGCCAGGGTCTGCTCGAACCTCTGATCTATCAGTATTGAGCAAATAAAATTTCCCTGTTGCCATTTTTTTTATATTGTGGACCGTTTCTGTAATATCACAACTAGTGCTTCATCTAGAGGCATATAAATCCTGGCACGCTATAGAGATAACAGCTTGATTTGATCTGCTTTTTTACTCTTGTTAAGATCCTGTACATGCTCAGAGGTGCACTGTGATTGCTTTTTCAGAGTGTTTAGAAGGTTTTACGTTCTGTTCAAGAAGCTGATTTCTCAGGGCTCGGAGCTGCTTGCTGATAGCATTGTTTATTATTGCGTGATGTACTGTTGGAGGTTTGGATGTTGGGCTGCAACAACTAATCGATAAAGTTTGATAATGACAGTAGTTAACAATAAATGTCATTATAGATACATTTTTTTGTGTTCTATTTTGTTATAATGTTTTTAGAAAAATGTATAGCATTCCATGAATTTGCTTTTAATTCTTTCATTCTTGCACATTACGGAAAATATTAAAAAAGATGTTTTAAATGTCCACTATGAGCCTATAAAACTGGTTAAAATATGCTTGCCAAGGCTCCATTATTTCCAGTAAAAACAGTAATATTGTGAAATATTATTTTAAATTCCAATACCTCTTTTTTTTTGTTTGAATGTTTTTGAAATGTAATTTGGAATGCGATGGAAAAGCTACATTTGAAGCAGTCATTACTCCATGTCACGTCATCAGACAGAAACTATTTTAATATGATGATTTGGTGTTTAAAGAAACATTTCCTCTTTAGGATTATTTGATCAGTGGCGTATAACCCAGAAAACCTAACATTACTGTACATTGCTGTCTCTTTTGATCAGTGCAATGCATGCTTGCTAAAATCAAAAGTAATAATTTGGTAACTCTTTAGTGAACTATCCCTTTAAGTGTGTGTGTAGTGTATGGTGATGTAATGTGTGGTCAGATGGTCAGTTGGCGAGGTGGTGTGGTCCTCTCTCTCAGGGCCAGATGGGGAGGCTCTCAGGAAGTGCCAGTTCCTTCTCTCTATCCACTCTGCGAGCCTGTCCTCACACGCATTCAATTTAATGTCTGTGTGTGTGTGAAGCGTCACCCTTTATTTCTCCTTGTCTCTGAGGTAATTGTAGATTACTTTAGCACTCCTTAAAGGTCAGCTCAAGGACAATTTAGCAGACAGGTGTCTAAATGAGAAGAAATAGGATCCACCTGGCAGGGAATGCGTGTGTATTCGGCCCTTTGTTCCCTAAGGCTGTTTCTGACACAGAATATACAGTTGCGTGGACATCAGTGACTGATGTTATGGTGGCCTTGTGTCTTTGTGTGGATGGTTGATGACACCAGTACTTCTGTTGCTTTCCATTCATCACTTCAGAACTCTTTCAGTGTCTCTCTCTCAAGTATGACTCAGATTGATTTAACTTTGACATTAAGAACCATTGACGTTCCTGTATGATGATAACCAAATGAAAGCATAAATGCTCCTGTCTTCAGTGTGACATGATATTTCAGAAAGCACTTTAATATGCTGATTTGGTGCTCAGTAAACATTATATAAATATAAATCTTTTGTGACATTGTGCTAGTCTTCGCTGCCACTTTTTATCAATTATAAGCTCAACCCAAATATTACATTCAAATCTCCAGCGTGTATGTGCTTCCTTACAAGTAGCATAGGTGCAAATCAATGTCACCAAATGTCAACCTGAAGGCAGTGCACATAAAAGCACAGGGAATTCTTCAATAGAGAGAAGGTGGGACTTATTGATGGGCATAGTTTGCATTAGCTCAGTTTGTAAACGCCAGAAAGTAGCACCTCGGTTTGTAGCTCAGTATTTGAGAGTCTGATCACATTCCTAGTGTTTGAATCAAAGTTCACCAAATCCTCCAATACAAGTAAAACAAAGCCCAAATGTCATTGCACCTCACAAATAACACAAGCTTAGCAGATGTACGTTACTAAAACAACAGCGTGCAGTTGCATTACTCAGAAATCCCTGCAGTGATTCCCTATGTTAAGAAAATGTGTTGTGAATAATTAGTGACATTTATTAAAGCAAGATTCGCTTTTTCCCCTCTAACTAAATTTTGGAATATAACACGTCCAAATTTTTAGCTTATAGCAGCCAATCGAACACCTTAGCAAAACACTTGTGACCGCCCAGATCACCCCATCAACTGCTTAGCTGCTGTAAACCACTGCAGCACCAGCAACTTTTGCTCAGGCATGACTAAATACCCATGTTATTATGTAACAACGCACTTACAGTATGCACATATGCCTTGAAATGTGTTTTAAGCTTCATTTACACAGCCTTCTGATCGTACATGCGCACGCCTCTCTGTTAGCTGGTCCTGCCCGGGAGAGTGCAGATGTGATGAAAAATTCAAGGCTGTTCTGTGAGTTCTGTGCAAGCTTAGAGTTGAGAATACTGTTAAATACTGCAGCAGTCACTAAAGGCAGCGATTTAAAACACTACCTGGCTCCTTTCTTTTCCCAAGAGCTGTGTGTGTATATTCAAGCTATCGGTAACTCAGTCCCAGAGTCTCTAACATTAGCATGTCCCAAAGCTGCTCCGTGATTCTCTGTAGAAAGTTTTATTCCAGGTTGGTTTATGTGTGAGAGGCCGGAGAATTGAGAACACCAGCTTGTTTATTTTGGAGCGATTGAGCGGTAGCAGGTTTTGGCCAAGTGGACTTCCTCCTGTTCTAGGTCTGGACTCGCACATGTTAAGACTCCACTTAGTGCAACACCACTTTTTGACATTCCAGACTTGTCTGAGCTGTCGTGTTCAAATGCTTCCCATCTGCGGGCCGGGCTGCTTGAAAACTAGCAGTGGAGCATTTGCATTTTAATTTGCATTCAATCACCGCTGTGTGAGTGTGTGTTTACGTGCGTGTTTGTATTTATGGTGTCTTCTGAAAATTGCCTAGTGTTTTTCCGTTTTCCTTCTTTTTTTTTTTTTGGTATGGACGCACTACGAACCTTAAATTTCAATCTGTCCGTTCAGGGTGAATGTAGATGAGCCTCCCGCTATTTATTTATTTATTTTTTTAACTTGCAGTCTGTATCTTTCCTTTCCATTCCATGCACAGATTTCATTAGGGATGTAATATGAACTAGTACTCTTGGACAGCAGTTCAGCAGAATTTAGTTCCCTCATGCACGCACTCACACTCACAAATTTAACATGACGTTTTCCTTGATTGCTAATGCAAAAATGATGATTCTGTTGACCCAAAACCCCAAACCATTACTTCAGTTCTCAAAATTGACACACATCCAGAATACAAATTCTTCCCATTTTCACATTCAGAAGTCACTCACACAGGTGAAACCGTTTGAAAGCTTTAATGCAGTGTTCATTTATTTGTTAATGTTTTGGTGTTCTTTATCAAATAGCATGATGAGGCAAAGTTTTTTAAGGCAAAGTTCAGTTTTGCTGGAATAGAAAGGGTTACTGTAGTGTTGTACAGATTCGAGGTTCTAGTAAAAACTGTATGTGCTTTAGCCTTTGAGGAAAACCTGTCAACAGGGTAGTTAACAGGGCTTAATTTGGGCAGTTACGTAATTTCTCTCTCCCCACACTGCAGTATCACCTGTACTTTGTGTCATCCTGCCCTCTCTCCTTGACTTTCGTTCTCTTTATTCAGCTCTGCGTTCATAGGGTAGCTGTAGTTAGGAGGCTGTTGGGCTTCAGGGCTTCTAAATGATTGGCAGTAGAGAAATGGAGAGAGAGACCCTCTCCCTGTGCTTTGATTAAACTCTCTGAGATCTGTCCATTAGTGGATGGGCCTCTTCAGAGAATGTGTGGGCTGGTAGATATTGGGGTGCCACAGGAACCAGGGTTAGGACCTTTTCCTTTTCACTTTATGTGATGCCTGTCACATTTTTCATTTCAGCTTTCTAAATGGTTTTGCCTTCCTCTTTCCTTACAAGCTGAAATTTAAATGTGTGCAATCTTTCCATCCCTCCACACTAAATAAGAAGATGGAAATCTCATATAACCCTCTCCATGCCTAAATTACTCATCAAAAGAATAGGGTATCTTAGATTATATTTCCCATGCCATTGTTTCCTTCAAGGTAAACAAGTTTGGCAGATCATTTTCTTGCCACAAATAAAATACACGGATTCCTTGCATTATTGGTCAAAAGCTAATTTATTTGATCTAGTGATGAACCACAATGGGCTTTTGCCTACGTTTGTGCATTTCATATGTGCCTCAGGTGGTTTTAACTGGAAGCACTTGCTTCAATGAGCTAGAAATTGATGCAAGGTCTTCCAGAGTTGACCTTTTCCTTGCCAAAGGCAAAGGTCAGTACAACACACCTGGGAAAGTCAATGAACTTTGACCTGATAGAGGCTAAAAAATCAAGATAGCAAGCTTTGGTTAAATGGTTCATTTGTTTTGATTAGCATGAAGATTCATACACTTCAAGCACTTCCAAGATGAGTTTCACAAAGGCTACATCCAATATGCATACTTTTTTTTTTGGTGTTTTTTGAAAAAGTAAACCTACAGTATGTTCTATGTAGTATGAATGTGTGTACAGTAGTATAAGCTGTACTACATTTGTTGTCTTTCTCATGTTACCTACCAGCATGAACCATTCGCAAATCCTCTCATGGGATATTAACATGTCCATTGCATTTGCACTTCAGAATCTTGCCGGTACTACTTGCCATATGCATTCTGTATGTCCTTTAAAAAAAGTGTAATTAAGTTATTCGATAGTCATGTAATCACAATTTAGCATTTGTATCTTTAGATTGGGCTCTTCATGGTACTTTTGGTAGCATTGTGTGTTGTAATTATTCCAAACTACATCTAGACAATGAGCTCTTGTACGGTTGTATTGTAATAATCCCAAACATCTTTTAGCCACATGAGTAACAGTATTGTCATTTGATATTGTGGCTCCAGCACCACAGATTTTGATAGGTCGGCATGACTAAACCGACTGAAATTTTTAGTCATGCGGAGGTGTGATTCACTCCATGACGATTCCGTCTGTTCTTCCATTTCTAAGAAAACACAAAGTGCACACAATCCAGAATAAGACTTGTCTTTTTAATGGCCTCACTATAAACATGGGGATCTTGGCTAGATCAACAAGCCTGTGCGAAGAAGCAATCAGGGCCATCTCATTAAATCCAAACAAGCTGAAGGGAGCCATTCTGCACCTGATTTACTTAATTAGTGGATTTCTCGCCCTTTTTTTTAAACCAGGCATTTGTAGATTAATATGCTCAAATTATCTACATCACAGATAAGTAAATAAACAATCATGGAATAAATGAATCGAGACAATGTGAGACAGCTGAGCAATGAGATCTGACTGTTCTACAAGAGATAATGAAAAGCCTCCACTTCAGAAGGAAGAAGAGAAAGAGAAGCGGCATCCATTATGAGGCTTTGGATAAATATTTTACAGGATGTTTCTTGAAAGTAGATTTCGATTTTATTTTGACTATGTGTTCTTATTTTGTATTTTATTATAAGTAGAGAGTTTAGAGGGACCGAGCAGAGCAGCCATCATTGTGGCTGATATATTTCCCCGTCATCTATCCACTGAGTACATGTCGGTGAGGACAATCTTTCTGTCGCGCCTGCCATCCATCCATCCCTCCATCTTTCTGCAGTTTAACAGGCACAGACCTGTTATTCTAACTTATCGACTCGCCTGGCCGTATTCTTTTACAAGCCGCCCCGTTGTGCTGCCTATTGATTGATCAGCTGTCGAGAGTATGGATTTCTGCGGTTCCGTGATGTGCCGTATTGATGGATGGCTGGTCGGACTCCGTTCTCTCCCAACCCCAGACCTTTCCGTCTCTCTCTATCTGTCTCTCACACACACACCTTTGACTTGCCTTCATTCATCAATAGGATGGAGATCAATGTCTGTAGTAATAATGGAAAGACGGAGGGGGTTGGGGAGAGTTGCAGTGTTTGGACTGATGATATGATATGATGAGAGGGGTTGGATAGATGTGATATGAGTGCTAATTTGGAAGAATTTGGTTTGGAGTTTTATTTCGTTCCTCACTTTTTCACCTAGATGCTTTACATTTTCAAACCCTTAAGTTAGTAAGATGTTTAAATGCTTGGAAATGCAGTGTCTTATGCTCAGCAAGGATGCATTAGTTAGATGCAGTAAAACACTACTATTATGAAATTATATATTATTTTAAAAAGCCTACCTTTTTTTATGTCATTTATTCCTGGGAATTTTTATAAGACACCATTGTTAGATTCTTTGAATGGTAAATTCAGAGTAAAATGAGCATTTGTATGAAATTTAAATATTATAATAAATAAATAAAAATATATTAATATATATAAATATTTATTATATATTATATTATTATATAAAAATAAATATTTTATTTTTTCAAAGTTATTTTGACTTTTGTATGTAAGTGTAACTTTGACCAGATAAGGTTGTAATGTGATTTCATGACAAAATGAGACCATATTTGTAATGGTTTAAATTAAAGTGTGTCATAATGTTTTTTTTAGTATTGTTACTGTGCAATTATGTCTTAGATTTTCATTGTCAATGTTTTGTTTTTTATATTTATATTTTATATTGATATTAACTTGTAATTTTTATTTATGCATATAAGTTTACATTAATTTATCAGTGTGTGTTTCCACAATTTAAATGGTGCAGTTGTAGTATCTCTGTGATGTTCATGTCCCAGCGTCAGGGAAGATAACTCATTTTAGACTGTCAGTCAGGACTGGAATCAATGACATCAGCATTCTGAACGTAAGCCCACCCATCAAACTGACCTGGGTAGGAGTGTGTGGTTGAGGACAGCAAAGGAAAATTCAATCCACATCCTCATAGTATCTTTAATGACTGCTCTGTAATCCGACATTTAGTGTGTTAGAGAGGAGGAGGAGGAGATACAAGGGCAGGGGAAGTCGTCGTGTTTGAGGATGAATGAATGGGACAGGTGGGAGTGCTGGAGAGAGGAACGGCCCTCCTCCTGTCAGGGGCGTGAAAGGGAGGTGATGTGGTAATGTGGCGAGAATCAGAGTCTAATTTGATCTAAAGTGGATTGCTAAATTGAGAGAGGGGGGAAAAAATGTCCCTCTCTCTCTTCCGCTTATGTAACTGCTCTTCCACATTTTTGACTCTGTTGCTTATTAACAACGACAGAGAGAGAGAGAGAGAGAGAGAGAGAGAGAGAGAGAGAAGGAGTTTTAGGGATGAGGGAGGAGTTGTTCTCTTACACTGTCCTCCTTTCATAATACCAAGAAAATTCTTGGTTGAAACAGAACACAGTCAAAATCAGATTCAAATACTGTGATATTATCAACTACAAGTCAAAGGTTTGGGCTTGGCATAATTTTTGAAAATAAGTACTTTGCTCATCATGGTTGTGTTTATATGAAAAAATATATATATAATTAATATTCAAATAATAATAATACTGATATTTTTCTATTAAGATTAATTTTAGCAAATATGAACCTGGACAACAAAAGCAAGCATAAGGGTTAATTGAGAAACTGAATATAAAATATGCTAAAAAGGTTGAAACACTTTAAAATAAGCTTTCCATTGATGCAAGGTTTATTATGATAGGACAATATTTGGCTAAAAGAAAATTCAAATGAATTCTTAGCAATGCATATTAACATAGGAAAAAATCATAGGAAATTAACAAAATATCTTGATGAAAAATGATCTTTACTTAATATCCTAAGGACTTTTGGCACAAAAGAAAAATCATTAATTTTGACCCATAGACTTTAGTTTTGATTATTGCTACAAATATATCCATTCTACTTATGCATGTCACATACAGTTCAATAAAACAGCATTTAATTGAAAATTATAAACCTGTTAACTATCATTTCTAATCAGTTTAATGCACCTTGCCTCTTAAAAGCATCAGTTATACTTTATTTTAAGGTGTCCTTGTTACAGTGTAATGATACATTTAAGTACTGAGTTATTAATTACATGTATTTTCTGTATGACTGTATGATTATTATTATTATAATAAGTATTTGTAACGTGTACATCTTATGAATCTTATCGACCTCAAACTTTTGAAGATCATTGTATATTCAAGGACATTTCTTTATAACTAAATGATTTTCTTTGTAAATTGCTTTTCTGTACATTTCTATATAACTACATTAGTATTATTACTTTCATGCATCTCTCGTTATTATCATTGACCTTGAGAGGAATTGTACTCGTGTCCTAAGTTCCCCATAATCTCATGTTACACTGGCCTCAAACTCTCAGACAGCACAGTAAACGTTTCTGATGCCAACCCCAACTGAAGTAAACGCTCTTGACTTCATAAGGGAAAAATCCTGACCTTCATGGACAGGAACACAAAGGGCAAGAGAGGGAAATGCCAAACAGCAGCGACAGCTACAGAAATCCTAACTGCTGTGGCATAGTTGGCACAAGCATCCTGTTTTGCTCACAAACAAGCATCTCCGGTCTGAATAAAACATTCTTTTGCTTGACTTGACCAGATGAAATGGAGGTTCCAACGATACGGCTTCAATTATTGAGGTGTGTCTGAAAGCTCCACTTAAACGGTCCTCTCACTCAGAAAAGAGCTTCGGTTAACACAGAGGGCCCACCATGACATTTAAAAAAAATCACAGCAATCAGCACAAAGGTTAAGTGGGACAAGAGGTCGAGAAACAAGGTGTGTGTGTGTGGATCTGAGAACTTTTGGATGCTCAAAGATGCATGTGTGCAAGTAACATCCATTTAAAACATCACAGTTTCTTCAGAAGATGTAAAATTCTAGTTGTACTACATTTCTGCTAGTAGAACAGTTCTGTCACTTTGAATGTGCATTAGTCTTGTCTCTTTGATGCTTTCTAATCATTTTGACTTGGCTCACATCTCATAACTCGTTATGTAAGCACATGCTCTGGCTGACAGCACTCTTCACTTTGGGAGTTGGTCACATGACCTGCCTGCTCCCAGCTGAACCCTTATTGGTGACTGCTGTCGTCTCATTTTAAAATGAGAAATTATGGATTCTTGATGAACCTGGCTGTACATGCAATTATGTTTTGGATACCGTGTAAAAAGTCTGTGTAAATGCATATTTCAGAGTGCAGAAAAATAAGGCTTAAAATATGTCATATATAATATGTATAAATATTTATATTTATATAATATATGAAATGTTTACTTTGAAATATATGATGATTTATTTAATCTAAAATACAGATTTATTTATTGTTTTTAAATTGTACAACCTAAAAAAAATGATTTTAAAATGCACTTCTATTTTTGTAATAGCAAAGCTGAATTTTAAGCACTCATTACGTCAGTCTTCAGTGTCACATTATCCTTTAGAAATCATTCTAAAATGCTGATTTGCTGCTTGAGAAACATTATTATAAGTGTGCAAATCAATTCTGCTGCTAATGTTTTTGTAGAGACATGATACTTTTATTTTGTTGAATAAAAAAGTTCAAAAGAACAGCTATTATATGGAAATCTTTTGTTACTTTAATCTTTATTTTTGACTCATTTAATGTATCCTTGTTTAACAAATTAATAAAAAATTAAAAAATTATGGATGCTTCAGATGCTATCTCTCATACAGCTTCTGATGCATTCACACCCTCCTCATATACAAAAGTAAAAATATGCCGTACTTGCTTAATTTCGAAACATCTTCACATAGCATGAAGCAAAGCAGCTATTAAAGCTGTGCATGGCAGTCTTAAGTCATTCCAGGACCATTTAATGACCCCAAATCACTTGTTAAGCACTTTAACTTATTTCTCTTCGCTCTGAAAGCTCAAAGGATCTGGTGGGTAGACGATGACGTTACAAACGAGCCGAGCTTCAACATTTATGAAGACTGAATCAATAGTTAGCTGTCACTCACATCTCCTGCAATAATCGGACCCCACACAGTCACAGCCCATGATTCAAGCCATTCTCACTGACCAGCCACAGAAAATCTCTTACGCCTCGACTTCCACACACACAGCGTTTCGTTTTTGACTGCCTCCAAGCCTAGAGATGTCAAGATAATGTAAGTGCCAAGCAAGTCGGTTTTAGGAAGGATGTTGTGTTGTGTTGGCTCGGAGGGGGGTTGTGTTTTTAAAAGCGGGCGTTCGCCACCGTGACCCATTTCCAAACGATGCCAAGCTGATCAGAAAGAAGAGCGAGAATGACTGAGATTTCCTCTTGAATACGCCTCCTCCTGCGCGGAAACCCAGGCAAACAGCTGTTATTATGATTCAGCGGCTTGTGCGCGTACGTGCAAACGTTTCCATAGAACCCTAGAGAAAAGCGAGCGCTCTTTAGAGCCCAATGGCAGAGCTGAAAGTTTAATGAGGTCATAAAGGTCTGTGTGGGGCTTCAACTTAATGTGCTTTGCCGTTTGGTTGGCTTTAATGGCTACTAGCTCACACACACACATAGAGAGTCCGTTTAAGTTTGTATGCCTATGTGTGTGTGCTTATTAGCGGGATAATGTTTGGCGATGAGTGTCCCACAGGTCTCTGGACTCTGATTGGTGCATTCTGAGCCTGCGCGTGCTTTATGTATATACGCAGATAAGCTGCATGGAAGCAAGTTTAACAACATGTGGCTAATCCCCTCTATTGAATTTTGTGATTCTCATATTATAATTCTTTCACTGGGATTTACATAAGTGTGCTGGGTTTGACAGGGAGATTAGTGCCCTTGTGACATAAGCACATCATTCAGTCATTCCTCTTCCTGACGTTCTCTTTGTTTGTGACCTCTCTTCAGAGGTTAATTTGGGTTTTTGGGGATGAGGGAATAATTCTGCTCCCAGGTTCTGCTAATGTCTGGAGGGAAGAATGGTGCCTAATGTAATGAAGGTTATTTGGGGTGAGTCCATTCTCTAAATAGAGACCGAATGTGTGTGTTTTGTAAATTAAAAAAGCCCCGGAATGACGTTTCGGATCATTTCGGCTTAATTTAATGGAACAGTTCGTGGTAAAATTAAAACATTGTCATTTACTCACCTTCCTGTTGTTCCAAACCTGTTTGAGTGGCTTTCCTCTATAGAACGTGGAATTAAATATGTAGCTGCTCTTTTAGTTTTTATATATAGTTTTGGGGACTATGCCTCTGTCATACAGGATGTCTATTGAACATTGACCCAAAAAAAACAAACATATGGCATGGTTTCAAATTATTTGGAATATAGTGCATGCATTTAATGATCTGTATTTTATGACACTTTTATGCTGCTTTTGCATTTTTTGCACTTGCATTTAGAACACAGACTGTATTAAGAGCGCGTTTTCCAATGCGCAAGGCGCAGTGACATAAGGCAAGTAAATGATTTTTCAGTTTTGGGCAAACGATTTCTTCTACTTCTTGTTTTCACAAGATTTGCTTTTTTTCTCTCTCTCTTAGTCTGACCTCACTGTGTCTCTTTGACTGCACTGTGTAGTATAACTTAGTGTGGCCCAGCGTCTCTTTGTACTTTTCTGTGTGTCTCTTGAAGGTCAGATCAGTAGGGGGCCTGTGTCAGCAGAAATCATATGGCATCTTGTCCCCTAAAAGCAGAGAGACCAAGCAACAGCTGTTCTGAGAGCGAAAAAAACCCACTCAAACCAACTGAAGCAAAGTCAGAACACTGTGAAATTTATGTCTATGTTTCCAAAAGAAAACCTTGGGAAAGTAAAATACTTACAGCTCAGTACATTTTCTATGACCCCCCCCCACTCATAATACTTGGCACTAACCGCAAGTCAACAAAGCTAAAAAATGCTCTGAGTCATGCTGTAAGATACAAGTGCTCTTGTGGCAGAAGTGTACAGATCCTCTGAAAGAGCCTTTTGCAGCTCGTCTGGCTTGTGAAGTGGCATTCAGACTAGAGTTGTGATGTCAGAGCCATGTCTCAGTACAGAGTCTGTGTCAGCGGCGAAGAGTGGTGGCATTTTTTTATGGCTCAATTTTGGCGCATTTTTACTGCTCAAACAAACCACACCAACACAGAACCATAGTGTTTATACTCTGTGCAAATGTATTTATCTTGGCACATCGGTAAATATTTGCTCCTTTAAATATACTTGTTTTGTACATATTTAGGCAGAGTGTTGAAAGCCTGTGGCGCTGTCCATGGTGCTGAATTGGCCTCACAGCCATGTCGCTGTCCATGGTGCTTATACTGTGTTTTTGAGTACTGGGTGTTGTCTGTGGTTCTGAATTATAGGCTTCATCCAAACAAGCCTTGTCCAAGGTGCTGATTTAGAGCCCAGGCTCTATTTGTGTCAAGGGCATCTTTTTAAAGTGTTTCAGCTTGCCCGAGTTAGTTTACACAGTCTTGTACTTGTCCAAAGTGCTGAATAACAACATTCAAAGGTTCAGTGCTCTTTTTAATTTAGTTTATAAGCAGAGTTCCACATTAGGGCTTTGTAATTGTAGAAATGTAGCAGAAATGACAAATGCCAACATGATTTTGCGTCACAGGCCTCTTGGGCTCCATTGCATCAGGGTGGTGTTGTAAAACATTTATTTTCTCTTTAGAAAATTAATGTTTAAATGTTAAACCAGCACACTGCACCACAGACCTTATCCTCTGGATGAGATCCGTCAAGATTCTTGTGCTTTGCAAAGCTGTGCAGCATTATCAACTGATGACCGGTGCACTTCATTTCACTAAGTGCAGCTCTGCAGGTCTGTCAGTCCCCATTTGAGCTCTAATGCTCCTCTGATGCAGTCACCCTCTAGATCAACAGCCTGTCTTCTGGGACTGTGTGCTTATTATGAGTGAACACTATCAGACTTATTTGAGAAAGAAAGAAGAGTGAGAAGGAAAATGCATAACATATAATTGCAATTTTGTGATTTTGATTTGTTTTTTTTCCTCCAGTTGTCTTGCTGAATTCTAAGGAGTCCCAGGCAGAGCTGGGATGGACCTCATATCCTTCTAATGGGGTAAGACCTTTATGATTAATCATTAGATCATTGTTGATGTACACTATACCATGGTTTTAGTTAAGTGGAACTAAAACCACCATAAATTATAGATCTGATAAAAATTTATAATAAAAACAATTATCAACAAAGCATGTCACTTTACAGTAGAGACTAACACTTTCTATGCAACAGATTTGAAACATGGCGGATGTTACAGTGCAAGCTTCTGCTAAAAAGAAAATGCAAAACCAAGCAGAGTGCTTTTTTATTAAGAGCTTTAAACTAATTAATAAACATAAAGTTTGATGCAGGTCACTGTTTAATGTGTTATAGACTTGTTTCCTCAGCGTATTTTGCATAATGCAGAAGAAGTGAGTGTAATATTTTTTGGGGGATTTTTATGAGGTTGTATTGTTTAATAGATTTTCATGTTTTAGGCTTGTATTTTATTTCTGTGTACGTTCCTGTCTATTGTCTGTGTACTGATGGATGTAATGAAATCGTTGTGTTCCAGCCATTTGTGTTTCTACAAAAATGACCGGACAGCGTGTATATAAGCACCATGAGTCCAAAGTAAATTTCCCTGCAGGGACAATAAAGTGTCCTGTACTGTACTGAACTAAATTGAATTCAACAAACAGATAAAGCACAAAAGAATGGGAGCACGGTAATAAAGTTTAATTTTTTTTTTTTATATAAAAATACAAAACAAAATCTTTTTTTTATCCAATTAGTCAAAACAGGTTAATAATAGTTAGTTTCATCTGTACTTTATTGGAAATAAATTTGCCTGCAGAATTTAGCATTTGTAGTATGTAAACTGTGTAGTATAAAAATTATGTAAGTATGTTTAATGGAACTGTTTAATTTAGTTTAGTTTAATTAGTCCCAACCCTAATTTAAATAAATACATTTGTGCTGTGAAGATGAATTACATTTAAAATAAATGTTTTTCTTTACTGTACTATGTGTGTGTCTTCTATATTTATTAAGTATGTGCATATATGTATATGTAAATGCATGTAAATATTTTTCAAAATATATCCAGTATGTGTGTGACTTTATGTACACACATAATTAATATACAGAGTACACACGTATATGTATTGGGTAAACAAAAACTTTTGTTTAGGATGTGATTTATTGTGATTATTTATGATAAAATGTTGGATACCACTAAAATAAATAAATAAATAAATTAATTAATTTAGTTGTTTATTCGTTAATTTTTTCATTAGTTCAAAACTCAGTATTTTTGAGAAAGCAGTTCCTTTTGTTAAAAAGCTTTAGATGGATAGATAAACAAGTAACCTAACAAGATAATTTTTTATGAAATATTACATTTAAATGTTCTTGAATATCTCTAATCCCTGAGTGGAATACCTCACTAAATTCTAAAATATTCTAATTTCTTTGCACGTGAAATTCAGATGCTTCTGCTGCTATAAACCAGTGTAATCTGTGATAAACAAACCTCTGTAGTCTGGTTCTGTTTAATGAATTGAGCTGAAAGACTACTGGTGAAGCCACTGGTCTACAACTGCTCATTAGTTGACTGAATCATTCAAAGTGTTTACCGAATTAACATCTGACTCATTCACTGAATCAGTCATATCTGACTCGAAATTCACAATCAAGTGTTGATGTGTTAGGATGTACTTGAGATTTGTGAGACACACATCAATGTATTTTGGGCTAAACCCTACACCTATTTCTTTCTCCATCGCTCTCTCTCTGTCTCTCTCTCCTCCCCCGCATCTTTACCTTTAACTGGTCTATTTCTTGTTTCTTTTCTTCGTCTCGATTCACCAACTGTCTTACTTACTCATCCCTGCTGTAATCCCAGTATGGACTGCTTTGCCCTCACCAGATAAACCCCGTATCTCCCATCTTACATCTTCTTCTTTCTTTCTCAATGCTAAACCACGTGCTAAAGATTACATGCATAGCTTGATTCATAGCCGAGATGAGCAGTAAGCCTTACAGAGGACGGCTCAGCTCAGGACAGACACGTTCCGTCATTCGAAGCCTTATCTGTGAGGAAAAACAGTTGCGTGCTGGGGACTCGCTACAAGCTGTTATTTGTTTAGCTTGTTAATTCTGGACCTGACAGCGATTAAATCCTCTGTCTCCTGCTCCCAGACGTTGCCCACCACAGCTGCGTGGATGTACACACACACACATACTGTACATGCATACATGCTACCCGGGTTTGATCTCTCTGTGGTTTTCAACTGGATGCGTTGAAATTCACTGCCACTCATAGTCGTATCTGTGGAGAGACTTTGCCGAACTCAGATGCGCATTCTAACCGCTCAATTCCCTCAGAAACCAAGAATCTTTATTACACTGCTAAAGCTTGTTTGCGGTGCTGATTGAAGATGCTTTAGTCTTAATATATTCTGTGTTTGATATACTGTAGCTGATTTGCCGTTAAGCTTTATAAACTGCACAAAATATAAACTGAATTTAATTAATGTCTCCTTTCCAGGCATTTAATGTACCAAAGGTTTTATTTTGTTACTAAAAATATTTATTTTATTTTATTTTTCACCCATGTTAATCTATAAAAGGCAGAAAACATGCAATATAGACCATCATTTTTACAGCACAGTCAAAAGGTTGATACAGTTCATGAAAGTTACATTTTATTTTATTTTTATTTAAATTTGGTTGTTGTTTTTTTCTCAATCATTTGGAATTTCACCAGTGCTATTAAAATACAAAAAAGTTTTTTGCAATAAATATATTATGATCTTCTTCTCTTTGTTCTTTTTCACAATGAAAAAGGTTTCATTTTATATTCTGTTTCATTATTTCATATTGCATTTTCACCAATGTTAATGGATAAAAGACCATGATTGTTTGTTATTTTATTATTAAAAATCTTTTTTTATTTTATTTTATTTTATTTTCAACAATAAATAGAAAAATATCATGATTTTTTCAAGAAGTCAGAAAGTTGGTAAATTATACAAATGTTCAGATATTTTATTGTTATTACATCTTTTTTTTACCAATGATAATAGATAAAAGACCGTTTTTAAAGCAAGTTAAAAATGCTACATTTCACAAATGTTAGATATTATATTTTAATATTTAAAATATGAAATATGTTTAATTTAATCTTATTTATTTTTTTTATTTTCTCCAATAAATAGGTAAAATACCATGATTTTTAAAGCAGTCAAAAATATTTTTATATATATATATATTTTTTATTTCTATTTAATTTTATTTTTCTTCCAGAAAAATCTTATTTTGTGTTGTTTTTGTGTTTTAATTATCAAAAAATAAGCTTTCAAGTCAAGATGTACAGTCTGTGAATCTTGTTTCTTAATTTGAAACCTTTTTTCTCTGTCTCTTCTCATTTCAGTGGGAGGAAATCAGCGGTGTTGATGAGAAATACAAACCCATCCGCACATATCAAGTATGCAACGTGATGGAGCCCAGTCAGAACAACTGGCTCCAGACAGGTTGGATATGGCGGCAGGGCGGCCAGCGCATATTCATCGAGCTGCAGTTCACCCTGCGAGACTGCAACAGCATCCCAGGAGTCTCCGGCAGCTGCAAGGAGACCTTCAACCTCCTCTACGCCGAGTCCGACTGGGACCTGGGCCGCGTCACCCGCGAAGACCGCTACAGCAAAATCGACACCATAGCGGCGGATGAAAGTTTCACGCAGGGTGATTTGGGAGAGCGTAAGATGAAACTCAACACCGAAGTACGTGAGATAGGACATCTCAACCGCAAAGGATTCCATCTGGCCTTCCAGGATGTGGGCGCGTGTGTGGCGCTGGTTTCCGTGAGAGTGTACTACAAACGCTGTTTGTCAACGGTGCAGAATTTAGCAGTGTTCCCGGATACGGTAGCTGAAGCTGCCTTCTCGACTCTGGTGGAGGTGAGAGGCTTGTGCGTGAATAACTCTGAGGTGGACACGGACAGTCCTCCCAGAATGCATTGCAGTGCTGAAGGAGAGTGGCTGGTGCCCATCGGGAAATGCAGCTGCAGTGCAGGGTATGAAGAGGGACACAGCAGCTGTGAGGGTAAGAAACACTCCTCTTCTGAACAAACTTAGTACTGTAGCACAAATGTTTAAAATGCATAATGTTTTACAATACATACAGTAACCTTAGTCAAATCAAAGCAGCTCTTGCGGTCTCACAGTGATTTATGCAGGTTATCAGTGTTTGTTTTTTTTTTTGCCGGGTGATGATAGTTCATGCAAAAATGCAAATTGTCATCAGTTACTCACCCTTAATTTTACACAGCAAAACCAGATTTGACGGTAACACTTTCAATTTTTTATGGTTAATTACATTTTTTGTGAGCTGGATTCACTGACTCATTTCATAGATCTGACTCCTAAAAATGGTACACTTTACAAAAAGTTTCATAAGTTAATATTAATTAATGTTCTGTGCGTTTAGATGTTTTAGTTGCCATTTTATTATTAATATTATAAGGCACATTTAAAAACAAGTTGGGCTCAAAGGTTTAATAAAGGTCTGTATGTATAGCTTAAAACTTAATTAAGGATGCTGCTGGAGAAATTATATAATGTATGTAATGAATTAAGGTTATTTTTAGATCAAAACCTTACTGTAAATGAAAGAATATTGTATAGTGTTACCAAAAAGTTAGTTAATTTTGTTCTTGACTTAAATCTATACTATTGCAGCGGAATACAGCACACAAGTCATTTAAGACTGTTTTACTGTTTTTTACCGCCTCAGTCATCATTAAAAAAATTGCTTTTCGTGCAGCACAGATATTCAGTGTAGAACATCTTAATGTGAGTAAATGATGACACATTTCATTTTCTTTTCATATAAAACCCAAATGTGGAGGATTTAGATTTTTAGATGTGTGACATGACTGTTTTAGAAGCTACCAGCTGTTTGGTTGCTTTGACGTGGGTCAGTGACTCTAACAGTCATCCGTTGAGTTTCACTTCAAGGCTCAGAAATACGTCAGCGCTGACTGAGAGTGTCATGCTCTCTGAGCTTTCTGTCTGTCAGTGTTTGGGTCCTCCCACTACAGCTGTATGTCCAGTGCGTCACTGCGTTATCAACAGCCGCTACATGGTGTGTGTGTGTGTGTGTGTGTGTGTGTTTGTCAGTGTGATATTTCACAGTCCATCTTGTGTGATGCAGTGTGGGAGTTGTAGTCAGTTCACACGTACAGCAGCAGGCTGTTATAACAGACCCTGCATTGTGTCTTATTTTGTTATTGTTGTCAGTGAATCATCAATCACTAAGAGGCATGTGATACGTGGGTGAAGTAAACTTACAAACAAAACCTGAAGCTCTTTAAGGATAAATGCATATGTTTAAAAGAGATGTGATGCATGCCCATAATTCTTATGTTTCATTTATTTATGTATTTGTATGTTTGTTTATTATTTTGCTCATTTAACATGAAATTGCCAAGTTTTGGTTAGGCTCTTTAAAAAAACAAAATCTTAAAAAAAAAAAATTAATAATATAATATTATACAATATAATATAATCATAGAATAGACATGTAAATATGTTATTAATATAAATGTACAATTATACAATTATTATATTATATATAACAATATATAATATTTTACAAAACAGTATTTTACAATGGTTAATTTTCTGATGGGCTCCTTTAAAAAATATTTTTAATTAATGTAATATATAATATAACTTTATATAACTTAACATAATATATGGATGTTGGAGCTCATAAAAACAAGTTTATTGTGTGTGTGGAACCAGCATTGTATGTACCATGATATTTTAATGATATTGTTATTACTATAGGATTATTTAGTACACATATATTTCATGGCATTGCCATCTACACTGAAAAAAATAACTTGTAAAATTTACTTAATAAAATCCTCGTAACAATTTGCACTCACTATTTTTAAGTAAAATTTACTGCTGTAATTTTAGGTAAAACTCACTTACCAGAAGCAAGTAAAATCTACGTATTAATTGACTTAACATTTATTATATTATTAAGTAAATATTACTTAATTCTATTTAATTTAGGAATTACATTTATTCTAAGCATTTAGATAAAGTCTATATATATTTTTTAAATAATAATACACAGTTGTCCTTAAAATATTAAGTACATTTTACCTATTGTTATAAGGCAAGTTTTATTTAATATTTTAATACATTTATTAAATATACTTAATTAAATATTACTAAAAATATAGTAATTTTGTCTGCATTTAAATAAACCACACAGGTTACATACAATTGCAATCAACGTTTATTTTTTTTTCACAAGTTAAACAATGACTGTGACAATGACAATGTCACACAACTGTATTCTAGAAAACATTTCTGAAACACCTGGAAATTGTAACAGTGCTCTGGGATATGTGAGGTCGAGGATATAAATGAGTCCCATAAGCAGTGCACAGTCTTTATTGGGACATCCCGGCAGGATCTTCTTGTCTTCAAGAATAATAGATGCATCTACTGGATTCTTTCCATCAGCTCCATGTACAAACAGAGTCTTGGGGGTGTCTTGAGGTGTGTCATTATGGTTGTCCTCCTGCACATAATTAAAAAAAGATTAAATAAATAACTTGAAATGTACTGCTAAATCAAAGCTTAAATTAAACAGTATAGATTATGCTAAACTGACTCAAGCCTGTTTAACAGTGAGCTAGGTTTAGTAAAACATTAGTCGAACATAACAGACAAATAATGTCACCCTTAGCTATAAATTTAAGGTAAACCTGTACATAAGGGGTGGGGAACTCTGTTTTAAACCAGTAAGACATCTTCAGAACACAAATTAAGATATTTTTGATGAGATTAGAAATCAGATTCTCCATATAGACAGTAACACAACTGACAAGACGGGAGAAGAATGGTTGGCTTACATGATATTATTTTTGTTTTTATTGTGCCACAAAAGCATTCTCAGCATGGCAAAAAAGAAGTTGATCCACTCATGTCACATGGACTGTTTTACCAATGTTTTTACTATGTTTCTGGACCTGGGATCATTTCAGTTATGTTACTGTTCATGGAGGATCAGATAGCTCTCTGATAGGGTTGTGCCGATAGACGATAGTATCGTGTATCGACGATAGTCAGAGCTATCAACGATACCAGATGTCTTTGTCGATAGTCAACACGATATTGGGCTCATTCTCCTATTAATGTATGAAATTATTATTATTATTATTATTAAGCAGCCTATTATTATTGGGCTACCATTATCTACACATATTCTTTCTCGCACGCGGTT
>JAUCMT010000043.1:13014676-13026490 GCA_032357475.1 Enteromius thamalakanensis
CTGCTGCTGTGTGAATGTGGCCAATAAAATGCGATTTTTTTGGCAACACAATTTTATATAGACTATGAGTAGGTAAAATACTGAAATAAATAAATAAAATGACCTTTTAAACCTTTAACTGATTGTGTTAATCGGTTAAACTTCAAAACGGTCGGTTAACGGTTAAACGGTTAAAATGAGCATCCCTACCACAGTTTCAAAGTGAAATGTCTGGAGAGTGCCGCTAAAACACACGTTGAATACGTAACCGTGGCACGTTTGTATTACGGTAGGTTGCTACCGGTACATATTGCACTGTATTTTTACAATGCACCCGTTCAGTATTCAAATATCCAGTGAGTGTCGTTAAAGATTAATGCTCTATCATGTTATAAATATTCCATTCACCAAACCCAAACCTAAACCTACCCAATAGTGTTAACAAAAAAAAATTTAAAAAACCGCATTCGCTGATGCAGCCATGCTCTTTTAACTTCCTTTCACTGATTTGAGCTGTTTTCAGTCATAGTATCAGTCATAGAAAACGTGCTGTGTATGTGACGACAAGGATCAAAAGTATCATTTTTCAAATCGTACTGGATGTTAAAAATGTTTTGAAGTCATCACATTCTACAACTAATTGTGTGAAAATTAGCAAAAATGTATCTGTAAATCATACTTTTGTGTGAAAAGGAATAAAAGTTGTGGGAGTTTTACTGCCTCTAGAGTTAATTTCAACGGGAAACTCCAGCAATTCATATGTAATGTATAGGTAAGTTTTTCAGTTTTGCAGAAAGGTATGAAGAGGCTGCATTGATTCAGAATTTGTTTACTCTGTAGTCGCAGATTAATATGGATTATTTTGTTATATGTTAACTATATTACAGTGGATTTAAATGTGGCCAGGGCTGGATTATGGACAAACCAAAGTAAGGCCAAGGAGGGCCCTTAGGAAGACTTAACAATTACAGCCACAGGCCCTATAGTAGATGGTTTTCTTGACTTCTTATCAGTGTCTGTTACTAAGCTAAGTTCAAATTTAGCGAACATCTTTTCAAAATGCATTTCTTATTTTTGTAGTAAATTTCACATTCTAGAAAAAATGGCAATGCTCACTTTTTTTCAATAATATTTTGGACAAATTCAAGGCCTTCATCTTTCTCAGCCAAAAAGAGTATTTTGAGAGAACGTATATAATAGGCAACAGGTGTGTTCCTATAATCGAGGGAGTGGCTTCCTAATGAGAGGAAGCTACCTATTTCAATAAAACAATGTATTTATTGAATAAGACCTTTTGGGAACAATGTATCTAGAAAGAAAAAAGCCAGTAAAGCCGGTGTCTTTAAAATCGCAATGTAACAAAAGTAGTGACAGATCGTTTACTCCGTTATGTGACAAATCAGATAGAAATGGATTATCAAAAAGAAAAAAATAGGATAAAGGATTGCTTTTGTCTATCGATGATGTGCATTAAATAAATGGGGAAGTCATCTGTCAAAAGATTGAGTTTCGGGTAAAAATTAGATGTCCACAATAAGTCTAATTATTCACAATAAGATGCATCTAGAAAGTGTGGTACATTTCCATTTCAAGTCAAACTTAAGGATATTTCTTCATTTTATATTGTAAACTTTCGTAATATTAAACCGAGCAATTCAGCAAAATAGTATTTTGTTTAAGTTAAGATTTGCATTGTTTAGTAATGACAGAAATGTTTTGCATACATTTCCTTATGCATGTCATTCTGGACAGTTTCTCTCATCTGATGCTGCTGCGAGGCAAAACAATTCTGTGGTTTTCCCTTCATTCTTTCTGGGCAGCCCAGGAAGTAATGTCACCACTCACTAACAGACATACATCTGGTGGTTCTCTGAAGTTTACAAAAAAACAAAAAACAAAGAAAAATGTCAAAACATTTAAGCCAATGGTAGTTGCTAGAATTTCATTATAAAAAAAACATTATTAAACACTGAAATGTCATGTAATGTTAATATATCAACCTTTTAAAGTTCTGCAATCAGTGTTTTACCTTTCTAATACCTGGTCTTATTAAAATATGTACCTCTGAGCACTTTTTGTGCAACAGTGTTTTACCTGCCTGGCACGTTTTTATTATGTTGATATAGCTATTGATGCCGTGTTTTCATTACATTACATATCTGAGGACTGTTACTCTGCATTTAACCCCATCCAAGTGCACACACACAGCAGTGAGAAGTGAACAACCTTCACACACACACACACACACACCGTGAACACACACCCGGAGCAGTGGGCAGCCAGTGCCTTGCTCAAGGGTCTCACCTCAGTTGGCACTTAATTACACAACCTTTGGGTTGTAGACCCTTAACTTGCCCAACAGTGCTAACAAATGCAAAACACATTTGTTGATGCAACCATGTCACTTCAACTTCCTTTTACACAGATTTGAACTGTTTTTTAAAACTCTTTAAATTAGTGTGAAAAGGAATAGAAGGTGTCTGAGTTTTACTGCCTCTAGTGTTCATTTCTTTTGGAAACTGCAGTAAAATGTTCTTATTGCTACATATTTTGTGTCTTACTAAAAAGTGCACCCAGGTACGTTTTTACCATGAGACTATGTCGGAAGCAATTTACGCTTATTCAATATTGTTCACTGTTTTTCACGTCCAAAAACAGTATACTATCGTAAAATTGCATGTAATGTCCAATACCGTTTTTCACTGTATATACAGTAATATGGGAACTTACCATTAACGATTTAGTTTTGTACTGTGGCTTTTTTATCGGTTTGTTGGGAAATTTTTCACCTCTCATGCAAAATTCCAGTTTCCTGCAGAATTAATTACATTTCACTCGCAAAATTCACTGAACAATGCTAAACCGCACCGTAAGACAGCATCCTAACCACTGAGAAACCTAATAGCTGACAGGTTTGGTATGATCTACTACTATAGAACTATGATATGTAATAACACTCAACTACACCCACCAATTAATTATTTATAATCAACGTCTCGTCTGCAATCTTGTATTTGTTTTCACTCTGAGCTCTTCACACTGCATTTGGGGGATTTCTTCTCCACAACGATATGTCTAAAACCTGGTAATCTGAAGCGTTTGCATCTGTTATCTTATTATGTTGTTTCTACCCTTCACCTTACAGGAAGTGAAATCATCTATCATTTTAAGAAACAGTGGAAAGCACATGTCATGCATTCTGATAATGACTCAGACAGTCACCTGTTCTATAATAGTTCACCACTCCCACATAATAATAAATCACTCTGTCGGCCTACAGTCAACAACTCAGCACTTTCAGAATGTTTAGGCAATTAGTCAGGAAAGTTATTGTGAAAGATAACAACAATCGTTTGAATGGCTGTCTGAAGTTCTTTGTCTGGCGCACTAAATTCTGTTCTCACACGTTCTGACAGCCTCGCTATCATTTTAGATAAAAGAATGGTGTGCGTGTGTTTCAGTGTGAAATCTGTTTAAGGTATTATGAAGTAAACTACCAAAACATGCAGACTAAACATAAACAGCAAGCGTGCTCAATGAGTGCACAGCGCAGTGTTTGTTGTTGTTGTTGTTGAACCTTTGCAGTCGCTAAGATGGGCTAATTCATCGACTCAGAGAAGAAAAGAAAAATCGGTTTTGAGTTTCAGACATTTAATCCACCTAATCTTAGTGACTGGGAAAGGCGTACACTGGAGGTGTACTGAGAAGGGCATCTAATCACAGCCTTAAGTTCAATTTCACATTTAAACTTTCATTTCTAAAAAACTTGGTTTGAGCACCTCATTCATGAAATGTAGTATGACGGAAGCATTTTAAGAGATGAGTTCATTTATTAAGTTCAGAGGTAGTAAGGAAACCAAAAGTAATTTCCTGACCAAATATTGTTCATGGAGCGGTTTTAAATTCTACTGAGATAATTTTTTATTAATCTACATGCATTTATTTAAATCATTTTAAATAACAAATAAATATTTTTTAAATAAATATTTGAGTTTATTTTTTTTTTAATTCAAGTTTTTTTTATGTGGTTGATGTTAATTTTATCTTCATCCTTAAGGGACAGATCAAGACAAGTTTATAAATTATATATTTTATTGAGTTATGTTTATCTAAATTAAGTATTTATTTTATTTATAATACAAACTGTATTTATTTAAATAAATATTTATTCAAATATTTTATTTTATTAATATTTTATGTAACAAATAATCTTTATTAATTTAATCAGATTAATTTAATATTAGATTCATATATGTATTTATGATTGAAATTATATGAATATAAATATAGACATGTAAATATATATGGACACAAAACATATATTAAGCAAAAAATATATTTTTGATATGATTAATCATAGTTAATCGTTTGTCAGCACTACGATATACATCTATTTTTATCAGTATTTTTATTTAAATACACATGCATTTACATATTTAAATATTTATCTTTTATAAATGTTGTTCTTTTAATGATGCTAATTAAAATAAATAATGAAACTTTTTTTTATTTTGCTATTTATGTCTAGACAGGTGAGAGGATATCTAGAAAGTGGACTAGGCTAGCAGATGGACCATTATGAAAGACTTCAGACAGACACATCTCCCATAATGCCATGCACATAGACTAATGACCTAAAGAGACAGGTATCCTGGCAATCTTAGGCTGTGTAAGCCAATCAGCTTATAGATAGAATGGGACTCTCCAACAGTTCGGGTTGGTGGTGAGAGGGTTAAAAAGACCATAAGGGACGTGGAGAACAATGGGGAAGAAATGTATTTTAATAAATAAACATATTTATGATCTTCACATATAGAAAGTTGCATGGTGTTCTTTTAAAGACATGCTTCTTTTTTTAAAGTCTTATCAAATCAAAGCTTGACTCTTTTCAGTATTCTGATCTGTTTACCTCCGTATGTTATTTACATGAGTGCATGTTCAATTACACACTGATGATCACATGAGCAGATGGCACATGCAATAATGCCGCTCTATAATCCTTAGAACTTGACGATCAATGTAGTTATTGCCACTTAATCATCTTACATTCACCCCCACCCCATCTTTCTTTCAGTGCTTGAAAGTAATTGCAATGCCTAAAAATGCTGAGATAGAATAACAACCACTGTTGTTTGCAGAAGTTGAAAACGGCGTTGAAATTAGATTAAAAGGCAACTGGGTGACCGAAATGGAATCAGAAAAAGGGAAGTATTTCTAAAATCAGTGTCGTATAGCTTTCTATTGCTGGCCTTGGGAACGGGAACTTTGAACGGGTCGCAAGTTTTTATTGGGTCATGCTATGTTTTACTGCATATCATCATTGTGAAACGCTTTCGTACTCCTCTTCTTCCTGTTGAGTAAATATTTGCCTATAGTTTCATTTTTGATAATCCAGATGATGAAGATTAATTTGCCGTCACTAGGTGTGAGATTAACTTTTTAAGGAGCCACAGGTACTGTAAAAAAAATACTGCGGCGCCGATGACAGTATTGATTGCATCAGGCTGGGGTTTGTTTTGTATTGACTGTACTCGAGACAGCAAGACTTAAAGACTGCCAGGATTGAGGCAATTAGTCGGGTTGATTGTTGTCCGAACTGGGAGGGAGAGAAGATTAAATAAAGAGAATTAGGTCAAAGTAATGAACCAGAGAAATGGGAGAAAGGGAGGGAAGGATGGAGAATCGAGACTGGAAGAACCTAACTGTAAGTCTAAGCAGAAAGAGAGAGTATAAGATAGAGGAGGAACATTCTAGAAAGGAAATATGATTCGGTAGTGACTTTTTTTGGTCTGATTTCTCAATCTCATTTAGGCCACTTTTCCACTTACTCTTTCATCTTGTAGTGTTGGCGAAATACAGGTGAATGGTAAAATCAAATGCCCAAGTGTATTTACTTATTTCACTTATTTTAAAAATAAATGTATATATATATATTTATATATATATTTATATATATAAATATAATATTATAACTATCAGTTGATTGTTAATATGCAATCATATATTGTTAAATTAGTATTTATTTATATTATGTATATTTATATTTATATTTCAGTTCAAGTTAACTAAAAGTAAATGAGCCTTGGCACAAATACCCTAAATAAAAAAAGTTACGTACACATTATATATATATATACATATACATATATTAGTGCTGTCAAACTAACAATCACATCCAAAAGTTTTTGTTTATGTATTACAGTATGTATGTGTACTGTATAAATGTATAATATATTTATTATATAGATAGATAGATAGATTTATACATTTATAATTTATATAATATTTATATTTAATATACAAATTGCCATTTTTCCCCTTATAAATCTATAAATAAACATAGTATACACTCATATAATATGCAAAAAATTCATTAATAACTTAATTAGCTTCATCGTTTGGCTGCACTATATGTGTGTGTGTGTGTATTTTCCATCAGTTTAGGTGTGTGAATTGCTGGAGGGCCTACAAAGTTTGAGTAGTAATAAACGGGAAATGAATAATCATCTGAAAGCGACAAATGCAGAGCATGCGCTAAATTTACCCCCACTTACAGTAACAGATGAACTTTCAGTGTGAGCATTCCAGGTAAAATCCCTGATCCTCTCTGTACCTGCCCTGCTCTACAGGTGTGGCTGCTTGTAGGCTTTATTTGGTCTAGACGTCTGTGAATCAGCACCACATACACTATTCGTGTGTTGTGTCCTCCCTTATTCACTCCCTCTCCCCTGCTTTATCTTAATTAGCAGACGTGTTTATTGATTCAGATGGATTTAAGGAAAATCCCTCTTGTCTGTCAGACGGATCTGTGTTCAAATCTTTTGGGAGGAGGTCTAAAGAGGGGGCCTTTGCCCCTAACCAACCCTTACCCACCTGTTGCACACTGTGCAACCACCAGCATCATCAAGGCTTTGCCCCTCGCAATATGTTGCACAATTAGTCATTAGTGTGCAGGTCATTGCAGGACACTGCCGTATGCTCTGTCTCTTTGTGTTGCTTCCTCATTTACTGATAGATGCTATAAAAACATGTGTAACCTGCTAGAGCTTGTAGAGGGATTTAACCATTTAAGGCTATGAAAAAAAATGCATGACTAATTGCTTAGTGGCAGTAATGTGACAGGAAGAAGAAAAAAACTGTAAACAATGAAAGTCCCATAGACTTACAGCAAGTGTTTTGCATAATTCTTTTTTACATTCATATTTTGTTTCAATAGTTCAGTAGTGTTTAAAGCTAGTCTATGTTCCTCAGTAATGTTCATAATGAAGATAAAGTAACTGTGCTTACAGTGACCCGAATAAGTTTGTGTTTTTAGTGTTTTAAACATCAATATAATCATATAATACAAATCACTAGATTACAGTAAGTATCATTTTAGTTAATTTAGGCATGCACTCATATTTATCATTTTAAAGAAATGAATTAGCATAATCTATTTCAGTATAAAGCTGTATAAAATATTTATTATACCTTGATTTTCAGGGAAGATTTATGAAATGAAAAAGAATTGACATATTTTTGCATGAATAACAATATTATAATATGATTTTATGCTGTGGATTAAAACGCTACACTTGTAGCATTACTACAGTGTGTTAAGGTTCAAGATCAGGAGCCTGCTGCATTTAGTGTAGAGAGGGGATAGAAAGAACTTAATAACTGGAAGTGTGATGCAAAAGTGTGTAGATGCTGTATAATGCACTATTAAACTACAAACCCAGTCTCAGTCCAGAACTCTGTTCAGACGGATGCAGTATTTCTTCTGGCAGCCTGAACTTAGGACTCCGTCTCAGAACTTGCAGGAGATATTTTGAGCAGTGTAAACCGTCTGCAGATGATTGAGATAAGATCATATGAATAGACTTCCTCTTTCTCGCTTTTCAGATGAAGGTGTGAATTCTGCAAGTGATTGGACTATTGCTTGACTGTCTCTTGATTAGCTGCCTCCGCCGCCTTTTTTAGGTGTTTGTGTGTGTTAAAGTGTGAAAGTGTGAGTTAGCACTGACGTATAGTTTGGTTGGTTTGACAGAAGCAGGAAATGTGCCCTTCAACTGGAAAAAGTGAAAACTTGAACCGAGTAGCAAAATTGAAATTCTTAAAGGGACAGCTCACATAAAAAAACATTTACTCACCCTTCACTTATTGCAAACTTGCATGAATTTGCTTCTTCTGTTGAGCAAAAAAGAAGAAATCGTGAAGAACGTTGGTTAACTAGCTATTGACTATTGATCAGGATTGGAAAATCTTGAGGGTTAGTAAATAATGATAGGATTTTCTTTTTGAGGTGAACTATCCCTTTAAATATTTTAAGTGTGCATCTAAGAAAACTTAAAAAAAAAAATCCAAATGCAAAATGGCCAGATAACTTACTCTATATTAGAATATTTTTTAGCAGAGTGTTTTATAGAAGCGCCATCATATTTGCATTTATTTGTTTATATGAAGAACTATGTACAGTACAGTTGTGTAACTAAGTTCTGCATACTTAAGGTTTACCAAACATATAGCTTTCAGTAATATTTACAGGAAACAATTTCACCAATTGGTAGCACATGGAAAAAAATGGTGTAGAAACAGTTTTTTACTCAGAAATTGTGCAATAAAAAAAAATATTACTTGTTGGGTTTTTTTTGCATACTCCTATAATCTTTGTTTTATTTTCTATACCAAAATAATAGCAAACAGCACTTCAGCAATATCTTTTCTAACACTATTAATAGTGTAATTTCAGTTTTTATCATGTTTCAAGTCATTTTCTTTTATTTAAATCCAAAATAGACAAAGTTAGGTCTAAAATGAGCTTTGCACCAAATTGCGCCAACAAAATGAATGCAACATTTCAAAACAATTTTCTATTTAGTTACCAAATTTGGCAATTGATCAGGAGCACTAAAAATATGTATACATAAATTGGATGATTTCTATTTCAGAAATGAGATTGTTGGGCTTAAGCTGCGTGTTTGTGATTTGTATCTCTCTGTCGCATCTGCTTAGCGGCGGTTTAATCCATTTTGATGAATGAGGTGTGTTATGTGTTCCATGTAGCTTCTGTTTTTCCCCTTCACTCCAGATGTTTCCTTCATTTTACGTCACTACATTCTCCTCCATTCAGAGAAGCCTGTGCCCTGCTTCCCCTCATGACACGCAGACTGAGCTGTCCCGGAGTAGGGGTCTCAGAGACTTAAGAAAATGAAATTAGAACAAAGACAGAGGAAGAGATCAGGAACAGGAAAACTATTCCCAGCGCTTGATGCCAATCATGAAACAGATGGAGGTTTTGGCTCAAAAGACGGATCAGTGGTGTTGCGGGTGTTTGTTTGCCAGCCCTTGAGAAAAAGACACCATTTCCAATGGCTGACACGCAGGCTGCTCCGATGAAGCGATTAAAAGAACAGTTCACCCTAAATTGACAATTATTCATGTCATTCTAAACCTATATGACTTTCTTTCTTCTCCAGAACACAGAAGAAGGCATTTTTAAAAGGTCCAAAGCTTTAGTGAGATGTTGTTGTTCATATTTTGCATTCATTTTTGTTTAATTTTTTTATGATGTGGCATTGCATTGGCAAGTAGCTTTAAGAAATATTGTTTATATGGTGTGTATATTTTCACTAAGTGCAAATAGCCACCTAATTGGCAAAGGTTATTTACAATAACTCCACCCACCGATGTGTGATTGGGCCAGTCAACATTACAAAAGAGTGTAGACCATAATCAGCTCCAGCAGCACAGATGGTAAAATGTGTGTTGTACTCATTTTGAAGTGATCAACCTACTGTAGGTTCAAATCTGCCTTTTTTTAAAGTTTCAAATGAAAATGAAGGAAATAATGAAACAGTTGGGTGACAGTAAAGTCTTGGGTTGGGTTAGAGTAGATGTAGAGAGGGCTTTATTGTCCCAATAATAAGGTGGCATCCGTTTAATCATTTGAAATAAATGTAAAATTTACACTCAATAAGTTATTGCATACTGTTTAATAATCTACTACAATACTGAGATGCAGATAATTGCTACTATTTGCTATGTGTATTTTTTACATAGTGTAAATAGCTTATCACTAAGAAATTGTGCTATTTTTTATATAGCCTCCAATATATAATGCAAATAGTATTTTATACATATATGTATGTATATATTATACACACACACATTATTTAATTAATGATTTAATAATGGTAATAATTTAGTTAATAACCCTGGATTTAAAAAAAACATTGAACCCTGTGGACTTGCATTTCACACACACACACACACACACACACACAAACACACACACAAACTCCTCTTTTGTGTATCAAAAAAAGGAAGTCATACATGTTTTGTGTGAAATTTCCTTTTAAGACCGTGTTTGTTCATTCCCCTTACTTTCCGAGATCTGTGCATGATGAATTGCTAGAAACCCTAACAGTATAATTGCTTTGCTTTTGATAAGATTCAAAGAAAATGTATAGTGCATGACTTTCCTATCATCTGTATAAAACCCATAGAAGAGGAAGTTTTACCATTATAATAATCATATGCATTGGTAAAACAATCCTCATGACAGTGTGCATTTATTCCCACAAAGCACTTTTTCACCACAGCACATGATAACCAGTCAGTTCAGCATGACTGGAGCACTGTTGAGCAAGCAGGCCTCGAATAACCATACAATAATGACAGTGATAATATTAAAACTGCTTTTCTTGGTTTCCTTTACACAATCTAACCGAGCTACATGTCGTCGCATGTTAGCATGCTGCTTCCATCACTGCTGTCCTCTCGATTATGTCAGAGTCATATTTACTGCAGCCTACTCATCTTCTCTTTCCTCACAAGGAGGGGAACTTCCTCAAAAACATGTCAACATCACACGGGAAAAACAACAGCCAAAACAGAGCAGAAAATGAAATGAAAAATCCCAAGCACTTTTGGCAATGAGAGTGAACAATGTAATCATGCATGTTTAGGGTCCGAGAGAGCAGATAATCTGTGTTTAGGAGGATGTGCGCTTGCCTTAAGCCGAGCAAAGACAGTAAACAAAGTGGTTAAACGGTGTGTTGACGCACCATCCGTTGGCTGTGAAACCACTGGCCGGCGGTGTTTGCAGTGGGTGGGGTTGTTGCCAGGGAGGCAGCAGGGTTTGTAATAGTTGTAAAGCAGAGAACAATACACAAACAGATATTAATCCATCTCCCTTGAGAAATACGGTCTGTTTACTATTTGGAAGCAGATGAGAAAAACATTAGAGAGGATGACATGTTTTACGTTTGGTAGTTTCCTTTTTGTTATAGCGAGCACCTACAGCTATTTTTTGAATTGAAGGGTCTTCCTGTGACTCTGGGGGCTTTTTGGGTCTCATGCATTAAATGTGATCTGGGACGCATGACTAGCGCATACCATGATGAACAAAATTTCATTTCAGGGTTAACTTTCAGAAGGAATTTCCTTCGCTTTGAATCGAATGTTCTTCGGTGTTCATGTTATGCCACTTCTGTTATTTGTTTTTTTTTTCTGAATTGTCAAGCTGGAGGAAAGTTTCTAGGAAGTTGAAACATCTGTGATTCAGAGCTGTTTTTGGCCTTTAACTCAGTCTGGGATTAGAGGTTGTTACCCTCGTGAAATCTGGAAGGAGGTTTTGTCAGCACAACGGTGTGAAACATTTCATTCATACTGACAAAGAAAAGTGTATACTGCATATACTAATGCAAACCTGAAATAAGACTTTCTGTCCTCTACAAATCCTTAATAGTTGTGCAGTGAAATGAAACCCAATGTGTGTGTGTGTGTGTGTGGACGGGTTTATGTGGTTTATGAGGACACAAATTTGTATAATGACATGGGTATGACATAGGT
>JAUCMT010000043.1:13026590-13087537 GCA_032357475.1 Enteromius thamalakanensis
GCACACAGTTTCCTGTAAGGGGTAGGTTTAGGTGTAGGGTCAGAGTAGGGCAATACCACATACAGTTTGTCCAGTATAAAAACCATTACGCCTATGGAGAGTCCTCATAAATCCCAAAAACCAACATGTGTGTGTGTGTGTGTGTGTGTGTGTGTGTGTGTGCTCGTGTGCAGTCTAGCATGTCATATAGCAACATTAATCATCTGCTTTCTTAAAGAAGCCATATTATGCATTAAAATAGGGGAGAGACAGGCATATTACTTATTGTACAGTAAGTAACCTTAACATAAAAAAGCAAAACAAGCACCATTTATATATATATATATATTAATTATACACATTTACAAAATATCAATTACAAGTAATGTTTTATAAAGATTTTTTGTTTAAATTTGAGCATATTTATTTGTTTACATAAACAGGAAATGATAAAAATATGTGGCTGCACTTCTAAACTGACTCACTATCTTAAAAAATCGATTTGATTTAGTTTTGATAATCGAGTAAAAATAAAATATTATTTTAGAATGTTATTAGCAGATTGCAGTAGGAAAAGTGTGAAATAACATCTAAAGGTTTTTTATAAAAAAAAACAAAATGCATTTAAAACCCAAGAAATGTGTTGTACAGTAACCCTCCCAATGAGTCAGGGGGGAAAAACGAGCCTTTCCTTGCCTGGAAATTATTGCGAATTTTCACCTGTTGGAGACAGACTGTTCTCAGGGATTTGAGAGGACCGGTGAACGCTGGATGACCTTGATTTGTTCAGATTTGAATAAAGTTGACTCACGGTTTATAGAAGCAGACATATTCATAATTAAGCCTCTCGACGGAGGTCTATTTCTATCCTTGATTTCTCTTGAACTGAATAAAGCCATGTGTCATCGTTTGCATGAGCGACTGGCAGTTGAAGAGCCATTGCACAACTTAAGGAATCCGTTTTGTCACTTTGTAAATGCTGCATTCTTAAACTCCTCCAAGTTCATGTATCGCATGTTGTCACGAAAGTCACACATGCTGCTTTCAGTTACCATATTGTGTGTGAATCAGCAACATGTGAGATCTCAAATATCTGTGACAAATAACTAGCCGTTAAAGCAGTGCACTGTGTGTTAAAATGTATTATATGCACAGGTTGCGTAGCTCGTCACACTGGTTCTCTCTTTTAACTGTCTCTGTGCTTTTCCCTGTGTCTCTTTCTATCTATCATTATGACCCCCCTTAACCACCGCCACCACCCGACCTCACGCTGCCCCAGTGTGGGGTCAACCCTCCCCTGTAACAGTGCAAATAGAGCGACGCCCTGGATGATCAGCTCTGCTCACGCCGCGCCGGGCTGAGCCTCAGCCCAGACTGTCTGCAAATTAGAGAAATTAGCCCAGTGAAAAGAGAGGCACACTTATGACATGCGGCCCACATGCGTCTCCAAAATAGCCACGAGAGCCATATGGCAGCCAATTTACTGGCCGTTTCACTCCGTGGGTGAAGGCGAGTAAGCTGGGCATGTAGTTGATGTTAATAGAGATGGTGTTTGTTATTGTTTTTAATGTGAAATGTCACATGAAATACAGTTTTAGTTATCTCATTAGTCTTAAAAGAGCACTTCAATTGAACATGACTTACGCAAT
Organism: Enteromius thamalakanensis; assembly: GCA_032357475.1. NCBI lineage: Eukaryota > Metazoa > Chordata > Actinopteri > Cypriniformes > Cyprinidae > Enteromius > Enteromius thamalakanensis. The sequence continues at coordinate 13,028,219 of JAUCMT010000043.1, forward strand.
CAGACTTTTTATGGGCAGACGTTTAGTAACAATCCAAGTTCCATATTAGGTGGTGAAACATGAGGAAGAGAATTTCCACAAACGTTCCTAACGTGAAGCAGTTCTTTCACTTTGTTATTAAGCGTTAATTCAAAACAAGTGAATACTGGCATTTCTACCCACCCTGAAAGTTCTGCTGAATGCCACTCCACATTTGGCAATGCTTCAATCAAACAAAATGAAAGTATTTCTGCTTTACCCTTCCATTGGTTTTCTTTTCCCTTTCCTATTCATTTGACAGGTGTTTACTTTTCATAGAAATATAGCTAACATTTTTGAACATAGCATACACCGTTAAAGTGGTTTGCAAACATCTGAGTCCTCTAAATACATAACTTTTTTTATTTTAATTGATATTATCACAATAAGAGTTTGAGCGGTGATCTTCTAAGCATGCTTTGAGTAGAACCTTTATTGCACACATTTATGAAATTAGTAACCTGGAAATAATGAACAAATATGTTTATGATTATTTTAGATGCATGCTTCGTTTTATTTTTTCATTGCAAAATAATATGTTTGTTACCAGTATCCATATATAAACATTAATAGATCTAGACATTGAAGAAAGAAGAAGTGTTTATTTAAAATTTATTGTGTTGTTGTTAATGCATAGAACTAGAATAATGTCTGCTAATATTAGACTAAAGAAAACTTGATTTAAAGATTTATTTTTCTAATCCCATTGATTGGTATTTATTTTTGTTTTTAGCAAAAACACAAACTTTTTTTTATGTATTTATTTTTTATTTTTTTTTAGAGAAAAAGCCTTCACAACTATACTTCATAATAAAATACTAAAATAATAATTTATATAATTTAAATTATATTCACATTCTTAATATTGTGTAAGACATTTTTTTTCATGCTTTTTAATTTTCAGCTTACTGATATTCACAAGTTTTCATGCAAGGATTGATGATTTCCATGGATCAAAGTTTCCAGGTCAGAACCATGGCCTGGCCTGAGGTCTCTGTGTCACATGGTGGCATCCTGACAAAGTGATGAAACCCTTCAGACAGGTGTCTGAGAAGCTCTTCAGTTTGACCTGCTTTATTTCCTGTCTCTGTCTCTTCCACTACTGGCTACAGCAGAGTATCACACACCAGGCCAGGTCTAGATCTAGGTCACAGAGGTGCTTGTAGCTCGTGTGTGTGTGTGTGTGTTTCGAGGGAGGGGGGTTTAATTGGGCTGGGACCAGATTGCTCATTAAGAGCCCATCCAAGCAAAAGTCCATTGGTGTGTTTTCAGTGATCCAACCATCTGTTTTACTAAGTTGCACAACTCCATTCAGACTGTCCAAGAACATCCTTTGTCTACTGGAGGTGTTGATGTGTACGTTTGGGCTTGCTGTGTCCGAAATGCTTCCAGTGTCCCAATTGGATCACCTTCTAATCCTGACGGTCACATGATTAAAGCCAGATGCTGATTGGTTAGTCTTCGCAACTCAAAAGTCTGGCACAGCTCAGCGTGGACAGTTTGAGTAACAGTAGCCAACGGGCAAGAGAGTTTGAGATATCAGAGGGGAATTGCAGTTGGAAGGTTTTTTGGACTTTATGGAAACTGGAGAGCATTCAAACAAGATGACAGAGTGACTGGGCAACTGGAACGCAGCGATGACCTAACCAAAGATATTGAGGATTAAACAGCTGAATGAATGTGAAGTGAGTTTGGAATATGTTTTGTTTATTTTTATGCATAGAAACCAGACTGTGACCTTTGGGTCTTGTTTGCTTGCTTATTCTGCATCATTGTTGATTGAGTTGTAATGGGATGAAGTTACAAGCTTTTGTGAATGGCTGTAGTTCATTAACCTCACTGGCATGGCACTTTTTGATTTTTTCTGCATTGGCCCCAATGCTGCTTTACAAACACATCTGATTTAATCAAAGTGAGATCACAGATTTATATGATATTATTACAAGAATAAAAAAGACTTTCTGTTTCTTGCCTACAGACACAGTTACAGTGCTAAATGTAATATGTCAGTGACTAGTTGTGACTCCGCTCATAAAAAGAAATCAGTGCATTTCTCATAAAGGTCTCATAAATCTGTCATCTCTAAATTAATCTCAGACATTAATTAGTCATCTAATAATTTTATGTAATTATATGTAGCCATTGTAAATGTTCACTGCTTCCGAAGAAATGTGTTTTCTGAATACGTCTGTGTCATTTACGGTATTCATTATGGGAACTTCTATTGTATTACAACACTCACATATATTGTATTATGCAAGACGTGTATTGCAAAACTTGGAACACCTGAAAGGAGGTGTATAAATACATTTTTTGTTTTTTCTTCAGATCTTTAACTGACAATTAAAGCAAAAGGAGGACATCTCTGACAGAGAACCAAAGCAACACAAACCAAAGGAGAATATACCAAACTTCTTATACAAGAAAATCTACGAGCGAAACACCACAGAGGCAGCAAGTGAGAAAGGAAAGAGAGAAAATGAAGTTGGAGGCATCTCTAGAGGACATGAGTGAGTGGAGGGAGGTGGACTTTGCCCTGAGCTGCACCTACATCGTCCACGACCAGGCATCCGAGCCCAACTTCAGCCTGCCAAAGGCCATGACCTCCATTCCACGAAACCTCGCCTTTCAGTACAGCGCCGACAACCAGGTACAGTCTGCAGCTTAGGCTGAGTACACTACATTCCCAATTCCCTTATTTCAACAGACTGTTGCTTAGTCATCATTTAACAGACACTTGTTGCCTAAAGACGTTTGTGCAACACAGCTTTCACTTCATAAGGTTTCCTGGAGCAGATACAAAAAACTGCTATGTAGGTGCTACTGGATTTTTATTGTCATTTCTATAAAAACAAAGGTGTTTCTGATACTGTTTTGTTGCAAGCATGTGAGGGTGTCTCAGTTACTTAAGGTCACCTCTGAGCCTAGATGCTGAACCATTAAGCCACCACCATTAAAAATAAAGTTCCATGAAATGGCATTGTTCCATTCAGAGCACAAGATAACACATCCTGATTTCATTTGGCGTGATATGGGGGCGCTGCGAGGTGTGGTTCATTAGGTTAGTGTGACGATGACACAGTCATTGGTATGTCAAGGATCAGGCAGGTAAAGGACCTATGAGATAACAGCCTAATCATATTAACTCTTTCTCTAACACACACACTCAGTGAGCTTGCACATGATGGAGAGTTTCTACAGATTATTTATTTGTTGTTGTCGGTGTGTAAGGTTATATTACATGGCTTTCTGTAATATTTGATTCTGATTGGTCAGTGAAGGGTTTGCATCCTGGCATCCGGTTTTCATGTTTATTTACTGTAAATATTCTTCTCAACTCAAATCAATATATGTTTTATATATGAAAAATGACTTATTTTAAACCCGTCATTAACCGAATAAACTCCTGATACCTTTTTGTTTACCTTTAACTGTGCAAACTTCCTAAATTTTGTATTTAAATGAGATAACAGCAGTACTAGTAAGTGTCAAAAATCCTCTATTTGTGTTTTTGATCAGCGCTCTTATCTCTATCTCTTTCTTGTTTAAACACATTCAACTGTGTCATTCTTCACCTCTTTGCTGTGGTTTCTTTTGCATGTTCTTCATGCACTCTGTTCTGTTTGTCTTTGGCATGATCCAATTTCCCCTTCGCAGGTGAAAGTCAGTTCCTCTTTCTATTGCTCCTGTTCATTTTAAGTTCACACCAAAGGTGTGAAATTGTGGTCATTGCTTGGAGAGGATGCATATGCACAAACGTATATACACTGGCCTATCTGAAAAAAATGTGCTAAGACAGAAAAGCGTATTTCCGCTTGTGTTAAGACCTCAAGGTTAGCCAAAGTTTTTATTTATTCAACCACATGTGCTTTTAAGCCTGATTTTCAGATTTTCTATAATATGTATAACCATTTTTTTAAGGTCCAATTCTCACTAGTAATAAACCATTAATTATGACTTTTCCCTGAACAAATTCCTAATTTTCTTATCAATAATAAGATAGATGTTAAGTTTAGGTATTGGGATGTAGGATTAGGTATATTAATACTGCATGTGATGGTCCCTGTACTGAAGTGTTACCCTATTTTGTTTTTATTCTCATTGACTGCATAATGGATGCATTTGGTCTGTTAAATTGTTTCTTTCTCTTCCCCTTTTCTTTCACACATTCTTTTATGTATTTGGTTCATATTCTCACTGTCACCTTTTCCCACGCTGGCTCTTCTATTTAAGTATGTAGGCAAAAACAACAATACAGCAGCATATTTACTGTGGTGATAGACTAAGACACAAATAAAATCGATGTTAGACACATAAAAAAAAACAGTTTAAAAATGCATACTAACTCTGTACTCATGCCAGTTGAAATTTACAAATACTTCGAGAGCCATTACACACTTCCCATTTCTGCGAGCTATTCCTCTTCTCTCTGCTGATTCTGTAAAAAGCATTGCTCTTACGTTGTCAATGGCGTTAGCTATAGACAGGAAAACCCACATTCAGTGTGTCAGTTCCCGGAGAGCCTCTCTAGCCAACAACACATTATTGGAAGAAAGAGACGAAAGACTTTAGGGATGTCAGAAAGCTAGTCTCATGGTGACTAGGCTGCTCGTCATACGCTGTACGGTTTCTGTGAAGCATACGCACGGATTCCAAAGTTTCTGTATTTGTGAAAGTCTGCGTAAAACTGCTTTAATGTCTCACGAATGCAGATTTTGTGGGGGTGAACAGAAAGCGACTGCTATCTCTCGACTGTTATCTAAATATAAACGGCTAACAACTAACAAAATAGAACTTTGTAGAAGATGTTAGCAGGCAACGGTACAAATTTAAATGATGCTCCCCGACCCTTACCTTGAGAAGTGTGCCTAACTGAGGGGGGTAGGGGCACGTGGCAGATGGGGTGATCTGTGACAGGGTCGGGAAGGACACAAATGCGCAAACACACACACTCACAGAATCTCAGCCAAAGGAAGTAGGTTAAGCTTGACTGATTAACTTTCGTTTGGACCGAAGATCCTCGGACAGCTTGAGGGGAGGGTGGGGGGGGGTCTTGTTTAGATGGAGAGTTGAGTGCTCCAGCATGTGCGTTGGGGCAGCGTGGTGCCGTTGGTCTTGTCAAAGGGTAACCCCCACCCCCCCCACCCCCCTCCTCTAACTCCCTAAACCTATTCTGAGCAGTTAATCACTAAAGTCCTACCAATTAGTCACGCAACGCTAACGATGCACAATTCTACTGTCACCACAGCTCTCGTCTTCAGCCAATAACTGTGCCTCCTGACCCTTCCTTCCTCTTGGTACTTCTTGGAATCCCTTATTCCTTTCTATTGCCTCAAATCTAGTTTCAAATATCACAACGTAATTTTTTCTCGAGTTTGTATCTAAAATTGTAGCATGTTCATAATAGTTCAGTAAAAGAGTGACTTGATGGTATAAATGAGGCCACTGACCCCCCACGCCACAGTATGACCTATTTACAGGCCTAGTTTCTGGTTTCTACAAAGCATTGAGAGTGGGCCACCTGCTCCAGTTTGTCTTCTGTTTTCCCTCTGCTTTCCTTTTTTTGTCTTTTTTTTGGACCTCAGACATGATTGTTTGTCAACACAACTTTTGCCAGCAGGGTCAATGGGGTTAGGCGTTATTGAGGACAACTGTATATTTCTAGGTCAGGGTCCAAGTAGAGCAGGGAAAGTATAAATCTATGTACTTAACTCGTTAACCTGGGAGGTTAGTGTGCTTCCTTAGGTCACCTATGACGCTCACCAACCAAGCATGCCTTGCTAAACTGATGCAATGCACTTTCCTGTTCAAAATACAAATATCATTTATTTAAATTCCTCCTCTGACGAATTTGGTTCACAAGTGCCATTCTTTATTCTTGCAGGTGACTGGCGTTTTCAGCAAAGAGTACATACCTCAAGGTACCCGATTCGGACCTCTTCATGGAGTCATTTACACCAAAGAAAATGTGCCCCTTCAGACCAACAGGAAATATTTTTGGAGGGTAAGAGACTTCATGGTTGATCTAATCTTTCAGGGACTCCAATTCTACTGAGCAAAAAGCTACCAAACCAGTCATGACTGACTTTCCACAGAATTTTAGCAGAAAGGAGCCGGAAGTGTATTCATTCATGCTTGAATACATCCAAATATGCATTGGTTTCTTTAACACGATAGTCTTTCTTTTAAATACTCAAATGCACACATGCACTCAGTGTCGTCATTTCTACTGGGTTCGCTGAACACTCAGAAGCGTGCTTGGAAAACACAGAGGAAGCACTGAGAGAACTTATCCTGTTTGTTGTGGATTGATGCTTTGTTCTCATACAATGGTTTACTCAGCAGAAGTTACAAAGTATATCTATTTCGAAACCTTTCATCAAAAACGCAAAGAAATAGCGCAAGTCTCTGGTTTGTGGCCAGGTTTTAGAGAAGTCGGGATTCCTGCACAGACAAAGTGGCAGACGCACACACACAATCACTTTTTTTTCTTAGTCCTTAAAGTTTTGTTTTCGTATCTTCATTCTGAAGTGAACTTCAGTCTCTTTATCTCTCTGCCAAGGGCACTAGACATGTCTGTGTGTGTGTAAATGTTTGAATGCGCGCGTGAGAAAGCTTACATGCACACACACACACTAGTGTCTTTAAGTGTGTGTCACTGTGGGTTTTCCTAGTCAGAGCTGTCCTTTCCTTTCTCCATTTCCTGTAAATCCATACTGACTTCCTGTTGGCATAAAGCTATGAAATGACGCAGCATGTAACGTGACTAAAAGCAGGTGGACGTAAAAATGAAGGCTGTCCGTGTGGGTGAAAGTGTGTTTGTGTTTATGAGTCTTCAAGGGTGTAACTGGTAAAAGGAGTGTCAGAGATAGGGGAGTTAACATGCCCTGGCACGTCTCAGCAGTGAATTCCCCTGCATACAAATGAGAATGAAAGTAGGAGGGGAAAGGGGCGGGGAAGTGCGTGCGACTAGCAGCATGTGCCGATCGTTTTGACGCCCAGTGCTTATAAAGAGCTTGACATCATTGACACACAAAGTTAGTCACACATCTTCTGCGGGACAAGCCACACACACACACACACACTTTCACAGGTTAGAAGACACAGAGGAGTTGATATAAACAGCTGTTTGAAGAGCGTTCTGTTCATGGCAGAGGTGAAGAATCATTTGTAACAATTTTTTTTTTTTTTACACCTTTACAGATTTTTTTGTTAAATTACATTTCAGCTGAATTTATTTATTTTGTATGTTTAATTGTCAATCTGTTTGACTAGCAGGAAGCATTAACATGGTTTCCTTTCTCTCCATCCAGATCTACAGTGGTGGCCACCTACACCACTTCATTGATGGCTACGATGTCCATCGCAGCAACTGGATGCGGTACGTCAACCCAGCACGATCACTGGCCGAACAGAACCTGGTGGCCTGTCAAAACGGCCAAGATATCTTCTTCTACACCATCCGGCCCGTGGAGCCCAAGCAGGAGCTGTTGGTGTGGTACAGCCCGGAGTTCTCCCAGAGACTGTGCGGCCAGCAAGAGCAACCAGACAGCATAAAGCCAAGTGAGTCATGGGCTCCGGAATTATCCCACATTATTTGGCACTGGGGGGAGGGAAAAGTGGATAAAATGTTATTTTTATGTAGATGTGGTAGTGATTTTATTTTGTTTCTTTTTTCCCTTTGACTTCATTTCGGTTCCATTTTATATCTTTATTGCTTTCTCGAAACTATGGAATTATTAGTCACTTCAGCTATCTTTGTATTTTGCCCCTCCTGCGCACTCTCACCCAAGACAGTGTTTATTCTGTCCCGGTCTCTATCTTTTTCTGAATCAGGTGACTTTTTAATATGTTTATTCTAAGAGATCAGTAAATAGTGGACGCTCTGTTCTTCTGTGTACATTAGTTTTGCGGATGAACAGCGTATATAAGGGAGGATGTTGTTGTTGTTTTTGTTGCAGAGTCTCATATAGGTTTGACAATTATGATATTATGCCATCAACAGCTGCATTCATCACACAGTTAGAGTGGCGCCAGGCTTTTATTTGTTGATGAATCTAGAAAAAAAATCTATATATTATTTTTTAATGTAACACTACACACACACACTTTGATTCTTTAAATGTAATTTGAAGCTATGAAAGTGACTGTTTATGAAAAAATGATGGACCGACTGATTTTTCTGTCTAAAGAGATACTCCTGATATTACATTGATTCAATTTCACACTGATACTGTGCTACTTCCCTGTCTTATTCAGTCCTCAGGATGTATGTATGTCTATGTGTTCATTTGGTGTGTGTGTGCTGTTGTTAGGGACCATTACCTGAGTCATGTTGACAGGTACACTCCTCTTACCGCTTTACCGGGATGCTTTCACTCAACAATTACACTACACCTGATTATTAAATATCCCTCTTTAGAAAGTCAGGCACTGTGAAGCACATTGGCCTCTTTTTTATTATTTTGTATTGTTGAGTCTGCTATAAGAAGTTCAACTTCCTGTGTGAGGCTTAAAGAAATCTGTATTTTTTTTAGAAAACATAATATTGCACCATTAGAATTTTTTATGGACTTTGCATAAATATTGATTTCCCTTTCCTGAGAATATAGGATATTTAGTCTAACTTAACATATCCTGTCATGTTCATCTGTATTCCTCCATCTTTAAAAATGTACAATCTGAAAGTGTATTAATTAATGTTATGTAAATTGGATTATGTTTTCGCTCTTCAGAGTTTCAAATATCCATTTTCACTTTCCTCGCAGTAGTTAGGAAATGCCTAGACGATGCCTGTAAATGTTGCACCAGATTGGTTTACATCAGGTTTGAGGAACCAAGCTTTGACCACAAGGGCTATAATGTGTTTGTGTAATCTTCCCACTGCTGTGTGACACAGTTGAGCCTTATGCCACTCTCCATGATTTAGCAGGTTTTGTCTGAGTCACTGCAAAGTTTACTGAAAGAAGCTAGCTGTTGTGGCTTTCTTTCTACAATCTCTAGAGTGAAAGGACAGTGATAATTTGACCTTATCTCGATTCCCTGTATAGCAGTAAGTAACAGTTAGTGCTGAAGCGGTATCGCAGGATTTTTCCCATGGTTGAGGACATCTGCTGTTATGGTGAGTCAGAGTAGTTTCTGAGTAAGAAGTATCGCTGTCAGACGAGGCTCCTTTCTTCCGATACATACATATGCCCCTCCACCTCACAAACATACACACACCCACACTGTGGACACCCACACGGTTGTAATCTAGGTGCCGCGTGAAAACCGTACTATCTCTTTGTCATATTGAAACTAGTGAGATATCTTCTGCCTGTCAGCTTTAAACTGAAAGAGCTGCCATTTACCATAAGTGAGCGTTTGAGAAGGAAGGTTATGAGTAGGTGTATGACATAGAGGCGTACAAACATGACCGATGACTGCTCTGCGAAGACTTTGACCTGCTCAGTCAATTTCAGCGATTTGTTGAACGAGACTTCACTCACAAGTCTCATACTTGGCTTTCACCTTTACTGTCTGTCAGCATTTACTGTCCACCTTGCACTTTATGACCTTCTCTCTCTCTCTCTTTCTCCTTCTCCAGAGTATATACATGATATGGAGTATCAGAAGCAGCCCCTACCTCAGTACTCCTACTACCCTAAACAGCCCCCGAGCCCACACAAACTTCACAGTGAGGGCCAGGAAGATGATGTGGACGAAAAGATCGACGTAGAGGTTATTGAGAGGGACACGCCACCTGACACACCGGATGAACAGGTCGTAGATTTTAGCAAGAAGATCCAAGAAGTTGCCTCACCAGCGCCTGTCCATTCTCCACACCCCAACCAGAAAGAGATGAACATAAACATTCACCCATATCCCACCCTGTCTCCACCCCAAGACCTTCCGCTCCACTTACATGGCCTCTATGGTCACCGAGAGGGTCTGATCTCATACCCTTCATTGCCCTCACATAGACCCCTGCAAGCTCCATATCCCTTATTACCACCATACAACCCTCATTATTCACGTCTGCTCTTGCCTCCGTACTCCCCTCCCTTCCCTTCCATGTTGCCCTCGAAAGGGGGTCTCCGGTACAATGGGTTCCTGGGCAGTGATGGCTTGCCCTACCCTTCCATACCCCAACCAGGTCTGTTACAAGTCACACTGCCCTATCCCACCCCGCTTCATGGAGGTCTAAAGGAAAGAATCCCAAATACTCCACCCCGAGGAGCCCCTGCAACACCCGAACTCTCCCCTCAGCCAAAGCAATCCCCTCAGCAAATGTTCCAGAAGCCTCTCTCTGAATGCGAAGAGGCCATCAACCTCAGCCTGGTCACACCCAAAAGCATATCACCTTCATCCTCCTCCTCTCCACTGGCACCTGGGTACAAGTCTCTGCCGTACCCCCTGAAGAAGCAAAACGGCAAAATCAAGTATGAATGCAACGTCTGTCTCAAGACTTTCGGCCAACTATCCAACCTCAAAGTAAGTAGACTATGTATTCAATTTTGTTTTTTAAAAGAAATTGAATTATCTTTAATACTAATGACTGTATGTTCATTTTTAAGGTGCACTTGAGGGTTCACAGTGGAGAGAGGCCATTCCAGTGCAACTTGTGCAAAAAGAGTTTCACCCAACTTGCCCACCTACAGAAACATCACTTGGTCCACACAGGAGAGAAACCACATGAGTGCCAGGTGAGTGTGGAAACTCAAGATAAAGGGCATCAGATGACAGTTATACTCATGCGATGACGCACACACACACAACATTGCTTATCTCTGACAGAACCTTTACCTTGTCACTCCTGTTTCCTTTAAGAGAAATGCTTTGTTGTACTGTAACTAGAGAGGGTGTGACAGTGGCGTCAGCCTGTGCTACTCATTCATCTTGACCACTGAAAATAAATACAGTCCTTTAGTGAAAAACACGTCTGGCTCGCTGTCTGCATACCAAAGCAACAACGAGGCAATTATGTTAGGCAGCAGAGACGCTGCCTTCCATTCTTGTTGTCTGCTGCCTCTTGTATGCGTTTGTATTACAGGATCTTTTAACGTTCTCTTTGAATGTCTACAGGTGTGCCACAAACGCTTCAGCAGCACCAGCAACCTAAAAACCCACCTCCGTCTGCACTCCGGGGAGAAGCCGTATCAGTGTAAGCTGTGTGGGGTGAAGTTCACCCAGTACATACACCTCAAACTCCATCGGCGGCTGCACAGCTCTCGCGACCGGCCCCACTCCTGCCAAGCCTGCACTAGAGGGTTCATCCATCGCTTCTCTCTGAACCTCCATCAGCGTTCCGGCTCATGCCCCGCCCCCCATCCTGAGATCCCAGAGCTGAGGCGCGCAGCGGAGCTGGTAGAGCGCTTTGACGCCAGTGAGGAGGCCGAAGCTCTGCCTGAGAGTGTTGGAGAGGCTCAGGTGGACGCCGCCTTGGAGAAGTGGCTGGCTAAAAGTTTGGAGAGCGACGAGGGAAAGGAGGACATTGGATTCCTGAAGGCTGTTGCTGCAGTACCTCATGGGGTAAGCGCCATGGGTCACCACCAAGAGAGAGCCAGCGTGGTACACTTCAGCCACCGGCCCTCTATAAAGACTGAAGAGGAGTAGATGAGGTAGAATATAGGTTGTTCAGGTCTTCCATAAACCCAAAAATTTGCTATCTATGCACAGAGCATTCCCTAGTTGACACCAAAAATCCTCTCTTCCCTGTTAGTCTGAGGAAGGAATTAGAGAGAAGATGCATAAACCAAGCCAATGAAAGCCGCACCAAACAAATAGTGTTTCCAAAGACTTGAAGATTGTCTCAAGTGATTGCACTTCTACCCTCTGACCTGTTATAGAATGAAGATGTGATTATAATGTCCTCATACTTCATATGGTTTTTAAACCGATGTGAAAGTCTATTTGTGTGAGTTTGTCTTAACTTATTATTGTTGAGTTTTTTCTTATTTGAGCATTGTATCAAATACCTGTTTATACATGTACTTCTGTTTTTTATGTATGACTTAATGTTTTTTTTTTATTCTTTTGTCCTTAAAAAAAACAAATACTGGGATTCTCAGGAATAATATGTTAATCCCACTATGGACACTATGTAACAGTCCCAAAAAGACTGGATTTTCCCGTCCATTCCATTTATTGTGGGTGCGAATGTGTACAGTATGAGTGTACAGTATCAGTATGCGTGTATGCTTTTTACATTGTGTTTAAAAATTCTGGATGTGATCCTTCATGAAAAGATATAAAGATGTACTGTCAGTATCTTATCGAGGGATGATCACCGTAGCTTCTAAGGATAAAATAGCAATGTGTAGTTTTCTCTTCAACAAACCCTTTTGACATTGGAAAGAGAACATGCCTCACTTTTAATGTAATATTTTAAAAAAGAGAAATATTCTTTGTTTTCTTAGTTTTATTGTTACTTTGTTGTGTCTACCAATGTTTACTGTTGTCTCTTTAATCCAAACAAGTATTGTTAGCACTATGAAAATGATCAAATCGATGTAGCTGGAACTGATTTTGCCAATCATGAAGATTGCGATACTTTTTTAAAGACTACAGAACTACAGACACAACAGTACCTCATACTAAAAAGTTAAATTGTTAGGTTTATATTTTATGCTGTTTTAATTTATTTGATGCCAGCACTGGAAAAAGCAGGAACTAGATCCAAGTGCAGGATATTTTTGATTGTTAGCTACAAGCAGGGATTAGAAACGAGACTGTTCCATTACTTAGTGACTTCTTTTGTACAGTTCTTTTGTTATCCTAGTTTATTTTTGACTCAGTCCAAAAGATGTTGATACTTTATATGTGAGAACCTATTTTTGACAAACTTTTATAATGTAGCACATTAAACATTACTTGTCTAAGACTACGCTCTTTCTGTCTTGTGGTGTTAATGACTTTACTATGTCAATAGAATCAAGCTTTCACACCCACACACTCATACAACACCCATCAAGCTTATTCGTTTGAAAGTCCCACACGAAAGTTGTTCTCTGTGGTCGTATTTCTAGAAAGTAGAGGAACTGAAATTGTTGCTCATCAGCTAGGACTGATCAAAAATGCCCACCGTCACATGCAACGCTGTTTTTCATTTTGACATGAAAAAAAAATAATAATAAAACCACCTTCGACCTTTACCTACTCTATCTTTACAGTGGAATTTACAGTAAAAACGTAGCTTGGGTTTCAAACGAACTACTCTAAGCTATCAAGTAAATAAAAGACGATAACAATAACACTTGTTTTTATTGGTGGAAAATCGCTGACATCGGTGTTCAAGTTAAAAGTGGGCTTTCTGAGTGTTTTTAAATAATGATTTTTAAATAATGAAACAAAACATGGCACTTTTTGCTGTTAAAAATACAGTTAACTTGCTGTTATATAACTGTAAAAGTAACACAGTTCTTCTATTTGTGAAACGGGGGTTTAATATGAAGCAAAGCACTGATTTGAGTAACAAATCAGGTAGTTTACATCACGCTCAGTCACCATTCCCGCGCAATGCTGACCTATACTTTTACCAAACAGCTCTTCTATTCTGTATAAGCAGGTACGACTGTGGTGTGATCATCATAAATGTCAGGAACGGAAGACAAAGCAGTTACAGTAAGTAATGCCTCACGGCTTCTCTGTCCTCTCTGAGTACAGCACTTATCTGTTTCCTTTTGTCACAGCCGCCCCTCTTCTCCCTCAAGGGCCCACACATGAAGGGAGAGCCCCACGCCACACACCTCAGACCAGAACAAACACACCTCAGCAGGGGTATGTGTGAGAGAAAGATAGACAACAAGTGAGAGAAAGACTACATCTGTCATTGACAACATGTCAAACCACCACTTTGAATACATCTTAGGAGAAGTTGCAAGAGGCCCATTTATGGCAGAAAGGAGAAAGAAACAGAGAAAAGCATGCAAAAACACACCACAGAGAGGGAGAAAGAAAGAGTGGAACTTGACTTGCTGTAAATGACATGAGGAGTGTGTATGTGTGTGTGTGTGTGTGTGTGTGACTTTGGGTGTGTGTGTGTGTGTGACATGTTCAGAGTACTTGCATTGCCTTCCTGCACAGACTTAAAACTTCATGCATTCAGTAATTGCTAGTAAGTCATTCTCTGAAACCCAGAAGCTTAGTTCCTGTCAACAGTGGCCAGCGCTTCACTTAGGGCTAAAGTAAATGCAGAAAACCTAGTGTTATCTCAGCAATGTACATAACCACAATGGCATGTGACATTTATCATAAATTTGTTCATTTTGTTTACAAAATAGTTGTAATGTAATTATTAAGTACACTGAGAAAAGAAATTTTTTTTTTTCATATTTAATGTATATTACTTTTTGTGTGTGTATATATATATAATAGTAAACAGAGACTATTGAACTACATTTCACAGTATTTTCACAGTATTTTAGTATTTATATTTAAAATTTCATGTTAAATTCAGTGTATTATTATCATAAGTAATTTGGAAATGGTTTCAAAGTATAAAAAAAACCTGTTTCTAAGAAAAGATTGCAGGTATATTATGGAACCCGTAAATCAAACCGTTTTTCCATGTGATTGGATAGTTCCCCTAAAAATGAAAATTCGATGTTTATCTGTTTCTTCAGTGGAAATAAAGATTTCAAACCGTTGCAGTCTGTGTAATGGAACTCAAGGCTACTCAAGGCTTTGAGAGTAAAACAAAAAACAAAACAAAAACATACACGGAGAAAACCAAATGAAACCCTACAGCTTGTGATGGCACATTGATGTGTAAAAACAAGGATCATGTTTCTACAAGAAACTGAATGCTGTTTATTTAGTTTTTTACATCCAATCCACAAATTATTTTCATTTGCTTTTGTCTGTGTGTTTTTGGTTTGTTTTTGCTCAAAGCTGTGAGTCCCATTGACTTCCATTATACGCCAGACAGACTGCAACGGTTTAAAAAGCTCTACTGTGTTCTACTGAAGAAAGAAAGTCACCTGGGGGTCAGCAGATAAACACCACTATCCCTTTAAGGTGGCTTTAATTGAACGCTGAATGAAGTATTTAGGTAGTTATTACAGTAGGTAACGGAATGCCGTATCCCTTCAGGTAATAGTTTACATGTTTTAAAATGTAATTTTACCACATCTGTATCAATTGCGCTAAACTTTGTATTAAAAAGCGTATCAAAGATGCCTTTAAGCCTTAAAGGGAATAATTCAAATAAAACTGAATATTGTGTTCAAAATTATTTTCATTTGAATTTCCAAGATCATTATGCTCTACTAATATAAATTACTACCCTGTTACAAAAAGACTTGTTTAATTTGAAATAACAGCATTCCCTGGCTATTGGCCAGACTGGCTGCTTTCCATTTGACTTCTTTCTTGTCTTATCCTTTAATCACTTTGAAGTGTTGTCATTATGTATCTCTGACTACAAGGGAATTGAAAGTACAACCGGCCCCATCTTTTCCAGCGAACCTGAGAGGTCTGGAAAAGCAACATTCAATAATTATCACGCAGGACCAAGGCGACACATATCCTGTCTCTGTCAGATCTTACATGCTCGGCCGCATTTTTAGAGCAATACAGTGGAAATTTTAATGTTGCTTGGTAATATTTGGTTGGTTGCTTGGTTTGTTAATGTAATAAATACAGTAATAAATGCATTGGCTAACTATACTGTTAAGATATAGATTAATGTTATTGTTTGTATGCTGTATGTACATTTAAGGCTGCATAATTAGCATGTTAAGAAAATGTTATGTTTTTTGTCAAAGGTGTCTTTTAGGCAATATTTGATTTGTGTTTAATTAATATTTGCACATTTATTAAAATGGAAATATAGTTAGAATTTTATGACATTTGATAACATCCCATTTTACACATTTAAATGTCTTAAGAAAAAAAAGAAACTAGCAGGTCACATTACTAATACATGTGAGAGTGAGTGTCCAAAGGGCAGCAGAGACTGTTGCCATGAACATGTTGCATGCAATCTATTATGCTCAACAGCCAGTTTAATGCTTCAATGCATTTTCGCTTTTTCTTCTTCAGCTCTGACTCAAGTATGATCAAAAGTCACAAGTGAATTCTAAATATGCACCCTTTCGCACAGTAAAAAGCTGATGAGATGTTTGATAACGTGCTTCACTTCTAACTAAAACATATATGGCAGAAATTAAAGCAGAATTTCACTGTAAAAAATTGTTTTGTTTGGTCACACAAAATATTCACTAGAAATGTTTCACACCTAACTTGCACCAAAAAGACTACAGGCATGCTTCCAGATAACTGTGCATGGATTAACCTGTTCTGTTTACAGCAACATTAAAGGGGTGAAATGACTGACAGGTAATCTGCGTAACTGACCTTTCTGCTTTCTTTTTATTTTAGATAGTACAAGGATTTGTTTCCTTCTGTGTAATCTGATCAGCTTTGTGCAACTGGATGCACTCAAATGCACAAACAAGATCAAGAATGTCTGTGCAGTGCGGTTTATTTCAGTTTGATACCTCACCTCCAAATACAAACCTTTTTTTTGTTTGTTTTCTATTCCTCAGCATGCAAAACAACAAAGTACTACAATAAATGTGAGTGGGTACTCGCATTTTCCTTGCCACAATGTCAAAACAAATAAACGACTTGCACTTTATGCAACAGTAAAGCACTTTTGCTCAATTTAAATGTGTCCCAATGCATTATTTTTTAAATTTATCATTAAGTATTCTGATTGTTGCGTCTCATCGCAGCTAGTGTAAATGAACTGATGTTGTTATAACACAAACAGACTTTAAAATACTGTAAACGAAGGCATGTGTGACACCCAGACCAGGTATACACCAACCACAAAGATTCACATTTACCCCTCCTACTTTTCCAGAGAAATGGTTCTAAGATTTCCACATAACAGACATTTCTGTGTACTCTTTGAATGCTGCTGCCTCCATCTATGGAAATTTTGTTGTTGATGTCAGTGATCTGTATAGTGCGACCAGGAAGTTTTGTTAGCTGAACCAAGAAACATTAATCAGACCTGCATGACTTTTGCTGTCTGTTTTTTATGTTTTTTTTAAAGGTCTGGATGTGCCCTGATGTGTCAAATGGTCAACATCGTTCTGTTTTTCACACACCAGATGCAACTGTGATGTCATGTTTCCCAATCTGCTATCTCATTTGCTATTTAAAATGCATTATTTAATGGACCTTGGGGAAAACAGGTAAACCTGATCTTTTCTCATATGCAAAAACAACCAATTGCCAGTATGACAGTACCGAACCAGCTATACTTCAAATCTCTGTTTCAGGGGCATTGTGCTTGTTATTTATGTTGAATTGAGGTTAACAGCCCGTGATCACAATGCACTTTGTTGTGTGGAAAAGAGAATGACATTTTCCAAAGTCATGAGAGTTTCAAGTGATAGAAACATGAGCAAATGATGATGGAGTGAACTATATAGCATATGACCTACGGAAAGCACGACTCATATTTAAACACATAAACTGTTTATTTCTACTTTTAGCATTTTAGCCAGATTTTTTTTCTTATACTTATCAAGTAAGCGCTGTAGGGGAAAAGTGTCTGTCTAAAATAATACATTCAGACTCTTATAACAAATCAAAGTTAAATCAGCTGCAACTTCCTTAGCTAATATTGCGATCTTTATTGATAGGGCAATAATACAAAGTAAGGAAGTTTAACTGAGTCAACTCTGATTTGGTATGAAATGCACTGCTTTGCTTTCTCAGTTTAAATGTAGCCTTTATGATGCTTCTAGTCAGAGCAATGACTTTGGACTTGCATTCATCGTTTTTTTTTTTGTCATTTAATCATGTGATTATGTTTTTCGACATGCATTCATGTATAAACATTCTTCTTTCAGGGTTAAAATGGATGGGTGTTATCCTGCAAACAATTAAGCTCTGTCAATACTATAGAATTTATTTCAGTTACACCTGAAACCAGAGACTGAATTCAATCAATAACTGCTGAAAAAGTATCACCTCAACTGTGTTTGAATCTATATATGACTAACCGTAGGTGTGTGTAAGATCAAGACTGCTGGTTGTATAATTACTTTCATATTGTTTAAAGTCCATGTTATATAATTAGGCCATACACTAGTTGTTGGTTTCTGACATAAGAATAATATCAATAATAATATTGTAGTGACTATTGTAGGAACGTGTATTTCATGGTGGAACCAGTTTCGGTAGCAGCCTGTGTTTTCACGTTTATGGTAAATTAGCGCAAACTGCAAGAATGTTATCATGTTTTGATTGTGTTTACAATATAGTCTAACACTTAAGCTCACATTTCACATATCGCCTCAGCGGGTCTGTAAACGCTGTAGGTGTGCAGCGTTGAGTGTTTCAATGAATTGAACTAAATACGTCACATGTTCATTTCGTTTAGTTGTTGGCCTGTTTTGAATGCTTTGAGATAGCAAATATTGCCTTATGTTTGTCTTGTGCTTTTGCTATTTTGCTTTTGGTATCATAACGTTGCATGTTCAATTCTTACATTTTAATCTTACATTGTAAAGAAACTCACAATGTCTTGCAATCTGATTTAATGTTATGCACGTTTGATAAAAACCTATCTAATATGTGTTTTATGTAAAGTGGTTACCTCTACGGTGTGCTTGAGCATGCTAAGCAGGATTGTTCAGTTGTGTGGCGACATCTGCTGAACAATAAATGTCATTTCTTCTTTTGCAACAGAACGCTCAAGTTGCAGTTTAGGTGCAATCAGCTTTGCTTGAATTATTAGACCTATTTCTCTTCTATTTTCAGCTATGGCTACAACACACAGTGTTGCTTAGAAATTAAGGCGCTGCAGCTCTCTACATTTCAGTCATAGACTCAAATAACTGTAAAAGATGTTTTGATAGTTGTTCAAAAGATTAAAACAAAAGAAAGGTTTCACAAAAAATTACTGCAGCAATTAGCAGTACTGAGTATTATATACGTTTTCGCCAAGAAGCTTTACACTACTGATGTACTGGAGAGGAAATGGATATCACAGTAGGAAAAGTTGTTTTGTAAAACATCACAGTTCTGACATGAGAACAGAGCCTGTAGATTGGGTATACGTGTTAGTTAATATAAATATATTTTCATAACGGGATTTTTTTCTTAATCATAGTCAGTGGGGTCAAACCTCACCACCAGGTGGAGAAAAACGCCTCCAGGGGGCAAGTCCTGCTGCTGAAAAAAAACCCAGCTATGGTTTGATGCTGGGATGCTGGTTTAAGATAGTCCTGGCAAAGCACCCGCATACACCAGCAAAAGGACCACCTTAAACCAGAATCCCAGCATCAAAACATATCTAACAAGCTTATTCTGCTTTTTTCAGCAGGGATCACTGTAGTTATTCTGTTCTAAACATCAAATCCTTTGTTTTCCATTAAAAGTATTCAAACTAGTTGGTTGACTAAAATTGTTTTTATATTTGTATTATTAAATAACTTTATATTTAATAATACCTCAATTTAGCATCAGGTAGCCAGTTAGCTAGCCTGTAAAAAAAAAAAAAAAATTAATTATTAAAAATTAATATTCAATTTTTATTTTTAATTTTAAGCTAAAACTGGCTGTACTCTGACTTTGCTGTAAATGCTTAAAGCAAATTGCTTTGTTTAACTCCACAGGTTTATTCTCATTTTACTCCACCATAGACTGAACTTCCTGCCTTGCCGTATTTCCTTTCCTCCATCTCTCACTTCAAGTTTCTGACTGCACATTAACTGTGTTTTTTTTTTATAAATATATAAACAAATGTAGATTATTCATATTAGCTATAAAATTCTTTAACTGTTTTTATCAATTTATTTTTAATTAACATAACATAACATAGCATATGATATAACAACATTTACATAAATTATTAAAATTTACAGATATAAATAAATAAAATAATTAGATATGTAATGGTTAAGTAACAATACAGAATGAAACATGCAATGGCAACTTAAAATAAAAATAAATAAATGATTAAATAAAATTTAAATAAAAATGCAATAACTAAAACAAAGGCCCTGAAAAAATTTTCAGTCTCTGTGTCTATTCTATCAAAGTAGGTTGGCGCATCTTCATCCAGTTCAGTTATTATCTTCTTTGCTGTTATTAATAATATATGTCTTGTAGTACAAATAGTTGAGACTTATGAATGTCAATTTTAATAATGAATAATAATAATAATGCATAATTACTGAAGGATAAAGGTTGCCCACTTTAACATATTCAGCCAAAGTCGGCAAGCAATATTTAAACTGAAAAGTGTTTATATGTTGTGAGCATCCTTATTCATTACAAATGAAAATCTTACGTCAAAAGGGTTTCCTATCTCTCCTATTGAGACAGTCCTTCAATAAGGCCATTGCATTACCCAAAACTATTAGCAATTAGAGAAATAGAGTCTCTTTAATTAAAGACTATTGTTATGCTCTGAACCCATTGAGCACAGTACAATCAAATATAAACCTAAATTCACTCTATAAACTGTAAGAAAGCTAGAATGAAACTAGTTTTTAGTATCTCTCCCTGAATCAGACGTTAGTGTGATAAAATAATTCAATATTTATACAGTTGTATACAGCACGGAAGGAAAGCGTAGTGAGATGAACCCAGGTGCAGTTTATTGACAGTGCAATCCAAAAACGCAAACAAACAACTTGACATGGACACAGCAGGAACAGGGACGAACAGACTTGAGACAGGCTTGGCATGAACTTGGCATGAACAGAACAAAACTCACCAACATATACATACAGACATCAATACATACAGAACAATGACAGTCACATGACAATAACAGACCAATGAACAAATGACACAATGACAAGGACAACCAATTGGAACATGAGACAAATAACAGGGGAACCAATAGCGAAGAGACATGAGGGCAGGAAAGCATAACACAACAATCAGAATCAGGTTACAAAATAAAAGACATGACAACAATAAACAAAACAACAACGCCCAAACAAAACCCAAATCCTGTGTTACATAGGCGGCTCCTGACGCCCAAACAAAACCCAAAGTCCAGGAGGGTGGTAGAGCTGGGGGATGGATTGAGGGCTGCGGAGCAATGCCAGACAGTGGGACAGTGGAGGTCCCAGGTCATGGAGCAGTGGGAGTGGAACACAGAGCCACAGCAGGGCAGGCAAGTCAGGGTGCCACAGCGGGGCCGGCAGAGCAGGCAGTTCCTGGGCAGCCTCCCTAGCTGTGACTAAGCAGACCAGGGAGTTCAAGGACGGCCTCCGTGCCCATGACAGCATAGATTGTGAGTTCAGGGGTGGCCTCCGTGGCCTTGAATTCATGGACAGGCTTTGAAGCCGACACCTTACTGAAGTGGACTCGTGGAGAGGTGAGGCCTCTGGAGCAGACTCGTGGACAGAAGAGGTCTCAGGAGCAGAATCGTGGACAGGGGAGGCCTCCGGAGCAGACTCATGGACAGAGGAGGCCTCCGGAGCAGACTCATGGACAGGAGAGGCCTCTGGAGCGCAGTGTGCTGCCCACACACTCCAAATGGCAATCGCCATTATAGGGAGAGCAGCAGAGTGTGGCAGGATCTCTAGGATGTCAGGTATTGAGAGCGCTGATGTCACTAGGATGCCTGCAGCTCTCACTGACATCAGCAGTGGATCTAACACACTGGCAGACAGTCTTGGCGGTCTTGTCCCAAGCTCTGCTCTTGCTTGAGCCCCCCACCCCAAAAAAATCCTTGCATGAAACTTGCATGGCAACTGTGACATGGCAGGGCTCAGGAATGGTGGCTATCTTGGCTGGGGAATAAGGCATGGCGGCCATCCTGCAGTAAGGCTCAAGCGTGGCAGCCATCTTGGCCAACAGGCCTGGCTAGAGCAGATTCTGGAATGACAACCATCTTGGCAGGAGGCTCATGCGTGGTGGCGATCTCGGCTGCGGACTGAGGTGTGGCAGCCATATTGGCCAGGTGATCAGGCATGGCGGGCTTCTTATGCAGTGCCTCTGGGTTAGTGGCCATCTTGTGCAGTGATTCTGGGTTGGCGGCCATCTTGTGCAGTTACTCTGGGCTGGCGGCCATCTTGTACTTGGCAGGGGTAATGTGAGCAGGCCCTGGAGTCGTAGGCATAGAGTTAGCAAACTCAGGCTTAGTAAAAATAAAATCTGGCTTTATGAAACGTGACTGGAGTGAACTGAGACATATTTGATGTGATATGAGCTGGTCCGGGAGCAGTAGGCATGGCATGAGCAAGTTTTGGCTTGGCAGACGTTGTAGGATAGTGGTGTTCCTCATCAGCAATCCAAACCATTTAAACGAAGTGCAAAGGCAAGACATAAGGTAATTGAGAGCATCTTTAAGTCAAAGATGAAAAATGTCCGTTAATGCCACATCATTAAAATCCACTAGATGACACAAAGTACAAAAGTCCTTCACATAGTCCTTTATGGCCGGGTCACCCTGATGCAAGCAGAGGAGACGTGAAACTGCTGGGTTCATTGTTTGGTCGCATATTCTGTAATAAGCAGCAAGCGTAGTGAGATGAACCCATGTGCAGTTTATTGACAGTGCAATCCAAAAACACAAACGATTTCTTAAACAGTACTATTACTCTCTTCACTCTCCACTTCATATCTCCAGTCGCTATGTTTCGAACGATCTAAAGGTAACACGCTTCCACCAATCCCTGCCTTGAAGCAATATCAGATCAGATCTGATGCTTATCAGATCAAGAAAACATATCTGATATAGTTATAAACGTTATGTTCATCTGTACAAGGTTAGAGAGCTAAATATTGATCATGAAAAAACTACAGCTAAATTGGCTCTAAATCCCAATGAATGTAAAACTAATAAGGTGGAAATTTTAATAGAATACCGAGCTTGGCCAATATGTGTTCCATATATTTAAACATGACACTATTTTGGTAAAATGCTAAAAACATGAAAATTTAACTTTTTCCCCAGGAATGACCCAACTATGGAAATTACTGGTGACTATTAAATTATGTTAATTAAACACTTGACACTTGGCCACAACTTGACAGAGTGGAAAAAAAGTTGTTTCAATGGGTAAAAAGCTATAGTCTCTCAGTCATCACACTAATTTTAATAAATGACTGTAGATCTAATTGTGCCCACATTGAACGACTTGCTTTTAAGAATCCGCCGATTCATTAACTCACATTTAACCTGCACAAATGGTCACTGTTTGAGTTAGTTTGAATTAGATGACTCAATAACCCTGCGTTGAACTGCCTACAGGCTATTGACAGCATTTAAATCATGGGCGCGCGCAGCCGCCGAGTCGATAGAGCGCGCCTCTGATACAAAAACACTCGGTAGGTGTCTCACTAGCTTTGACACAGCTTGAGCATCTGTTTATGAGAAGGCAAGGTTAGGCTGTGTACTAAAGAGCAGTAGGTAGGCTATTTCTACGTGCGTCGACTAAACTTTTGCTAAATTCATTGGCGTGCTTCTGCAGTAATCCATGGCGAAAAAGAGTTTTTCCACCGGGAAATCTTTGAGGAATTTGTTTTCTAAAAGTGAAGCAAATCTCCAAGAGTCTGTGGAGAAAGATGACAGCGGCAAAGGAATTCTCAAATCATTTAAATGGAAGTCAAAGAAATCGGAGAGTTCAGAAGAGAGTCTAAAGGCTGCAAGGTAAAAAAAACATTTCATTATGTTTGCCGCTAATGAATGAACCATGCTTTATTTTTGTCCATGTCACACAGTCAGCACGAATATCTGTCATCTGTGTAGGTTTAAAAAAATACAAACTCTACAATAAAACAGAGCAATTTGTTACTGTGATTTTATTTTATTTTTTTATTTGGACCCTATCTCAGTGTTCTCAATGATTTATTCTGTAGGTTTATTTCAGTAAAAGTAGTCTACAGTTAGTTTCCTCTAATCTGATCGTCCATGAAACTAGAGAGTTATAAACCTAAAGAACTTTTCTTATATTCTTTTTATTCCGTTATCTTGTTTTTAGCCTATACTTAGCTTTTTTTATTATTAAATATTATTAGTATTTTATAAAATATTTATTGTTAACTTTTTGGCATCTTTGTTTATTATATAATATATTAGGCTATACTAATGTTACTATTTATTCTTTTAATGATGGCAGTCCATCAGTAGAATGGGGTTTTGTCTGAAAAAGTATCAGTCATTTTGAAATGTTGGATCGTAAAGGTTTTCTCTCATGACTGGATACATTGTCAACCTAACCGTAACCTAAGCTGGTTGGAGCTGGACTCCCAGCTTGCTCTTAGCTGGTTTAAGCCGCTTTGGCCACTTTCCAGCAGGCCAGGCTGGTCTTAGCTGGTTTAGAAAGGAAGACCAGCTACTTCCAGCCTAAAGCAGCTAAGACCAGCCAACCAGCCTAGGCTGTCTTTAGCTGTTTTATTTTTTTACACGAGCTCACACTGCATGGCTAATGAAGATAGAACACTGCAATACAAATGTAGTTAATACAAATTAACAATTAACGATTAAAACGATTCAATAAGATTCTTGAGCCACAAAAGAAAAACATCCTGCAATTATCAATTATGAAAATTACTTTTTCAAGTTGACCCATATTCTTCTTAATAGGCTTAGGCCTGCTAAGTCATAGTTCACTCCAAAAAGAAAGTTCTGTCAATAGTTAATTAATCACCCTCTTTTTGTTCAAAACCCGCAAGACCTTTGCTCATCTTCAGAAGACAAATTAAGATTTTTATTAAATTGGAGAGCTCTCTTACCCAGCGTATCCTTACTACATTACTGGGTCTGGGAATGTTTTATCAAAAACATCTTAATTGTGCTCCAAAGACGAAAGAAGTCTTACGGGTTTGGAACCCAGTAATTAATGACAGAATCACTTTAATTGAATTCATTGTGAAAAGAGCACAATCATAATTTTTACCAACGTTATTTTCATTGTAGGTACAAAATTAGGAAAACGCGACCTGGGATTACGGTATAAGGCCTAAAGGGAAGTCTCACAAGCTGCTACAAGCATCAGCATTTAAAACATTGGGGGCTTAGGAGTTGAAATGTTCCACGTGTACCTTAAAAACACTTGTAATGTGGTGGACTTTGATGTTTGTTTTGGTGCAGTTTACCTTTTTCTGTTTGAAAATGCTTTTGAGCTTCACCTACTTGTCAGCTGGTGAATGTGCTCAGAAAGAGGTCAATGGTGGCAGTGTTGCTTTATGGTGCCTATATAAGTGTAACTCATAGTCATGTAATGATTATAATTGTTTTATCATTGCATGGGTGGTAGAAAACTGGTAATTTATAAGCTACATAATTAACAAATCCACGAATGATGCAGCCAATCACGGTGACACTTATACCAGGTATTTGTTTGGGCTGCATGTAGGTTAATGGGTAATTTGAATTTAATCGCGTGTAAAAATCTGTCACTTTAATTGCTACGCAAAGGGCCCAGTAAGAGCGAGATTGTTTGGTTTTACACATTCACACGTCTTAGCCTTTAGTTAAAACCCTCAACAACCAGCTTTTGTACTTTAATATGGTAGCTTATTTGTATGACCAAAAAAGCTCCTCCCTTAAGTGAGAAACCTGCTGTAAACTTACCCTGACATGTGACTGTTCTTCAGAACTTGTCTGTTGTAACAGACAGGATCTGTCTTCTGTTTGCTTGGCAGAATACGTTGTGATGCTTTATTCAAACACTGTTCTCCATTCCCAAATAAACCGTGACACAGAGGCAAACAAACTGTGTACTCACAGTGAGGTCATGTGACAGCAGTCCATTTAAAATCCTCAACCCTGTTAACAGCGTAGACAGACTCAACGTAGTTTATAATTGTCTTGGATAGTAGACTAACAATGTGTAGTCTGTGCTATATGGGTCAACAACCAGAGAGAAGTGGGCTTTGAGTAGATTTACACTCTTAGATAAAATGGTACAGAAGTTTAATATCCGTTATTTATGTTTCCACCAGTGAATAAAAAAAATGTAAAAAGGCTATTGAGGTTTTTTTTGCCATTCTGACTATATATCTGGTGCATGAGGTTGGAAGTCAGAATTGTGAGTGGCAAATTTGCAATTTTGATAAACATCAACATCCTCAATAATTGGACTTTAACAACTCGCAATTGTGTATTTAGCTGTATCTCAGAATTCTGTAAAAAAGTAAGAATTGTGAAATATGAACTAAACTCGCAATTGTGGGACAAAATTCAGAATTGAGACTTTTTATCAGTTTTAAGGTTTGCATCTTTAATTTGATGCATCTCCATGCATAAATCATGCATCTTTTGGATGATTTAATTTCTCAGAATTGTGAGTTCATATCTTACAATTTTGTCTTTTTTCAGAGTTGTGAGATAAAAAGTCGCAATTACCTTTTTAATTTTTTTCATTCAGTGGTGGAAGCACGCTTCCATAGTTATCAGCCATAACATAAAAATAATTAATTACTTTATTGTTTATTTATATACATTTTGTAGCTAAATGACCTGTCTAGTTTCCTGTGCTCCATAAAATAAATGTAAGGTATTTTTCTTGCCACGCTATTATAAGAAAATGAATACAGCTCAGCATGACTTCAATGCATTTTTTTCTTTAGAGTTAGTTTTCTTTGCTACCAGCAAATGATATGGTTATACCTACAGGAACTGGCCACACCGCATGCTTACACTGTTCCATCACACAGAGCGAAACTCATACATTTGACTGTTCCCTCCGGGGAGAAGCTTGAAGAGAATACCTAGATATGTGAGTGAAAGTTACAGCTTGTCTTCACCTAATGCTGTTGGCATGACAGTGATACCTGTAAACCTGAGACCTTTAAAGAGCCACAGTATTTTTAGTTACAGCCAGGTTAAACAAACATCACTACAGGTTCAATTTTAAACGTGCGTGTTTATGCATCTTTGAACAAACACATTTTCAGCGTTATATTCCTGGGGGGTTTAAGGGTGGGTTTGGAATGTGAAGCAGAAGACCCTGCAATCCTTAGGCCTCAGACAACTCCCTTCTGATTGCTCTCACGTGCTGTTTAGGCTCCTAGATTGTTACTACATGTACGAGCAAGCAATTGAAAAATCAGCCTGAGCAATTACTTGCTTCTATCACATCACTCTAAGCATATTCAATTCAAGTTGCTCATGTAACAGTTGCTCTTTGTTTATGTGAAGGACAATGAATTGATTCACTTTCCAAAAAATGTAATTGCTTCTTCATGATGTGGAATTTGGATGCACCTGTTCTTGTTTAATGATGTCCAAATCAGAGCTGAGATATTATAAGACTGTGTAATGGCACACAATTAGGCCATTGTGTTAATTAAAAAGATGAATCAGAGCCATGATGCGCTGATGCCTGAATTTCTGATCACTCTTGATTTGCACCTACTTTACTTAAGTTATTTTAGGTGGTGCTGTACAGTGGGTGTGTTTGTGTTAGTAAGTGCATGTGTGTCCTCTGAAAGTATGCAGCAGGTTTCCGGTGATGGTGTTTTTTGAAGAAAACGAATAACCTGTTTACGCATTGTTTTTGGATGAGCTGTCTGCTGGGATAATTTAATGTTGCACATTCTTGTCGTTTTGCCTGACTGACTCGAGCGTTGGCGCCACAAGGTTAAGTGGAGGCGACTTTTTTTGTTTGCTCTCTTTGCTCTTTGTGCATTTATCTGCACATTAAACCGAATCCTCGATCTTTAGATCTCTAACTGAATGTCGTCTTCCGCAGAACTGAGTCTGGGACGTTGGAAGCTGGCGACGGTGAAACTCAAGATGATGAGAAGTGGACTAAACGCAGGGCTACTCTGTTTGGCACTGTCCTCAGGTCAAAGGTCAGAGAGCACAACACTTGTACTTTAAACCAACATAAGCAATAGATATGACAAAACTGATGTAATTTTTATTTCGTTTGTCTAATACTTTTAGCATATGTGCAAAAAAGAGGTACATATATCACTTAAATTTAAACAAAAAGCATAAAAAATGAAGGTAATTTGCACAGATTATAGGCTGCACTATGTGTGCAAAATTATAACAATAATACTAAACAGTACATCCTATTTCTATGACAAAGAAGTCAAGGTTTGGCTGGATTAGCATGGCCCTATTGCCACCTGCTGGTATACTTACACCATCTTACTTAATTTATGCTGAAGACAGTTGTCTTGGAGAACAAAGTTTACTGAACAATTAATAAAATAAAAGAGAGAAAATAAACTAAATATCATGCATGCTTTTAAGTGTTATCAAATGTCAGTTATTCTATAGTCCATCTCATGCTTAAATCCATATTTTACATTTTAAATAAAATAATAATAAAAAATACATTATTGTTATAATTATTTATTGATAGTGATTTAATGAAAGGATTTAACCTCTCTTGTCATGCTTATGTCCAGTAGTCCAGAAATAATGTGCATACTTTTTGTTGCACGAGAGACTTGCACAGACATGATGTAGATCACGGATTCAGATCATTTCAGAAGCACTGGGTTGTGTGAAAAACTCTTTTTTTCTTTTCAGACTCAGAGTCTGTCTGTAAGCCCTTAAGACCATATATACGGCTATTGTACTACTGAACATTGATCAATAAGTCTTAGTTTTTCATTATGAGTAATACTCTTATATAATCGTTATGTAATATGTTCAGTATTGTTTAGTTAATGGTATTTGTTTTTAGCATTTTTTATTGTCCTGCATCCTATGGTTTTAAAATATTTGTAACCAGATGGAGCTATTAGTGTATATTTATTGATCAGTTTTTAAAGTGTGCAGTCTGTAATCTGGCTTACTAATTAAAAAGTAAGAATAATTAGTACTTTTTAAAGAGTAATTTCTGAAACACTATGAAGTTTATGTATGTATATCATGTTTTCAGGTTTTAAAGGTTTTTTTTTCTTTTTACCCAGAACCCTTTTGGAATTGTTTTTAAGTAAACCAGCAGGTGGCGCTATTTTCATGTGTACGTACATGCATGTGCTAGTCATTGGCTAAACAATTCACAATGGCTTAACAGTTTCGTGTTCACAGTGCTGACAGGTTAAGCTCTTGGCCATTCTTCAGAAATGTTTATGAGAAGATGCCTGTAAAGTTTAGGATGCTTTTGAAATCGTATCATAAACATATTGTCATTCCTTTTATGTTGCTGTTTCACACTGTGTCTTTTGATTTATGCCATTATTTATGACACAGATAAGCATAACTCATCAATAGATTAGCAACGTTAAAAGCTGATTAGTGTAATTCCAGCAGGTTCAAAGTTATTATTAAATGGTGACGTGTTGCATCATAGGTATTTTATTTGGCTTTACATGTAATTAAGGTTTGTCTTCAGATGTTTTACGTTACGATTCAGTATCACAAAGGTCTCAAAGACTTGTGTATGTCACAATACTAGTGAACAGTATCGATTGGTTGAGTTATATGACAGGTTGCTTGATGACCAGTAGATTTGGTACCACCCACAGTTCAAGGAAAACAAGGGTCTCCACCTAGACTGACAGACAATGACACATCTCTTACTATCTCACTTTATGACATTTCATCCTCTAGTGTTATCAGATGGAACACTGAACGCACCAGCAGACTTATCACATTTCACCAGACAGCATAACAACATTTCATTTCCCAAGGAGATAAGTAGGGTCAATGCAATAGATTCCCAATGCATCTATTAATCTGCCCTTTTTTCTTTGATAAGCAGATTTTCTTCATCATGCTTGTTACTGTTTATAAAAAATGCCATTGTTACATTTTGCAATTCTGAGCTTTGTTTATTAATTTTAAACTTAACCTTGATGTTTAACCGCAAATACTGTTTTAATTTTATTTTATTTCTGTTTTGTTCTGTGTTTTTTGTCATTAGTAAAAGTGTTTGAATCACATTTAGTTAATAAAACTAATATAATAGGAAGTTTAAAAGCCTGCTCTTTCCAATGAATCATTGTCTCATTCCTCCAGTGCCTAACAATGTCTTTACAAAACGCAAATCAGACAGGTTACTATAAAATGCTCCTTTGGTTAACATGCAAGAGCTTTAATTAAGATTGTATGGAATCAGAAATAAATATATTTATTTACATATATGACATATTTATATAAATGTCAACAATGCACTGATGCAAATGAATGCTTCTTTGTATTATATTATATTATATTATATTATGTAAATGTTCATGATCATTAATCTTAGTTTTCTTTCTTTCTCTTTCTCCAATTCACCTCTTTTCTTTTCTTCCTTTTACTTACTTTGTATACTTTCTTTTCTGGCTTCCTTTCATTTTTTTAGAAAGTGCAACACAGTTACTCAGAGAGTGACCTTCGTAAAACCAAGGGCTTTTCTATATCCCTATCCTGGAAGAAGAAGAAGAAAAAAAGAGATCTAACCCAGGATCTTTCAAGCAATAGTGGACTCTCAGGTTACAAAGATCATATCAGTGAACAAGAAGAATTTGACAACCAGGTAGACACAGAACAAAACCAGTCTGGTTCTGCACCAGAAGCCTCCAGTACTTCCGATCAGTCCCAGAATGTCCTGAGTGATATGTCTAGGCCTAATAAGGCGGATGCAGGTTTTATGCCTTCAGATCTGGACAGTACAGCAATACCATATATTGACTCTTCACTGTCTGATAGTGATGTTTACCAGACACCCCCAGATAGCCCATCTGCATGTAAATCTGCTCAGTACTCCAGCTCTCAGCACTCCAACTCTGGGTCTAACATTACTGATTCATTTAGTCCTGTTCCTGATCTGGAAACTGCTGACCCACGCACAGTCCATGATTCAAACATAGATCAGAACCCAACTGGTGTCTCTTTAAGGGATGGTCATCCTTTCTCTGATTTTGAAACATCTAGATCAGGTATATCAGCAGATGTTGAGGTCAATACAGTCACCAGAGACATTACTCCTAACAAAGACGAAATGGGTTTTCAAAAAGAGTCACACATGCAATATAAAGAATCAGAAGATGTAACCTCTGCCATCCTCTCTATCCACCAGAGTTCCAGCTCGTTCATCCCTAAGAGTTCTATTCATGAGACCTCAGCATCTTGCGTTCCACAGACATCCCAAGGTTCCATCTCTTCCGTCACTCAAAGTTTTGTCTCATCCATCCTCCACAACTCCACATCTGATGGTTTCACTTCAAACAACACTGTGACCAACTCAAATTCTGCTGATACCCTTCTAGAACATTCCTCCAGTCTTCCACCTTACATTGTTTCTACAGAGGCAGAAGATTCTCAAACTAGCGCTGCAAATAACAGAAACATGTCTGCCAGCGACGGTGACATAGTCTACACTGTGCCTTCCAGTGCTGATACTGTTTCATCCATGCCGAATGTGATTGGGTCTAGTGCTTTGTCTTCCTCCAAACTCACAAAGAACAGTTTGGATGCCAATACTGATAAAAAGCCAATGTTATCTCTCTCCAATTCTGATGTTTCTGAAAGCGATTTAAGCTCAATACCCACAATCACTGTACATTCCACTTCTGATCCAAGTTTACTGGAAGAATCTCGCCCTCAAATTAACTGTGAGACCTTTTCAATGGAATCTTATGAAAGCCACAATTATTCTTCCTCGACATATGCCACTGACTCAGAGAAACCTATTCCTGCTGAACCTGTCCTTCATGAGAATGATTCAAATGTCTCTTTATCTCAGTCAGCTGCGTCGAGCACCTGCACCATCATTAAGTCAACTGTCACCTTTGACCTTTCAGGTCCCTCTGACCCCATCAACCCTGACCATTCCCAAAGAGGCCTCTCTAACTATCTCTCTTATTCAGATGTGGAAACCCCAGACCAAAGAATCCAGGAGAGTGACCAAGCT
Organism: Enteromius thamalakanensis; assembly: GCA_032357475.1. Lineage (NCBI taxonomy): Eukaryota > Metazoa > Chordata > Actinopteri > Cypriniformes > Cyprinidae > Enteromius > Enteromius thamalakanensis. Next base: position 13,060,012 of record JAUCMT010000043.1, read on the forward strand.
AAATCGGCAACCTTCTTAGATTTTCCAGACAGTGGTATCTCCAGCACTTTGACCTCTGAAGCCATACCTGCCTACATAATTCATCCTCTTCCTTACTTAGATGATTCAGACCAGCTGTTAACCTCTCAAATCCAAAATACAGAGGTATACACAAAGGAATACAAAGATCCCGAGGAAGATGTTCAATGGGCATCTACTCTAGAAAGTCATGAGTTGATTGACCCGGTTGAAACCACAGCAGTTCTGACTACTAGAAGTGAACTCCAGTACAAATATGGACTAGACGTAGACGATGGAAGTGGCTTAGATGACATTTATAACAAACATCATGAGGTTACAGTTGTTCAAGAATATGAATCAGAGCAGATCGCAGAATACCAAACTGAAACCAAAGCAGAGATATCTAGAAAGAAGAAAGATGGCCAAGAACTTGATGGACAAAGTCAACTAGGCCGTGATAAGTATGTAGTTCCATCATATCAAGAAAAAGACACAATATTAGAGGAAATCGTGGATGTTTTACCACAGCAGCAAATGATACATTACACGTTTGCTGAAACATATGAGGTGGTTGAAGAGAAGAGAGAAGAACTGCAAAATGTCCAAAGCACAAGAGAAGCATCAGGAATGCAAGGTGCAGTGGAAGCAGAGGTATGTGGAGGCACTGAAATGTTGATAGGTCAAGCAGAGCAGCAGATTTATCATCTTGCTTCACTGAAACCAGCCCTACCAGTCAATCAAGACTGTGGCCCTGAAGAATGCACTTCGGCCCCTCCCTTCTCTGAGCCAGTGAAGGTATCGCTTGCAGATTCAAGAATGGAAACACACAGTCACCTGGAGATTTGTCTCCACCCCTTGGCCCCACAGCAGTCAAGCCGAGAGATAGCAATCCTGGAGGACACCGCAAGGTGCAAATACCAAACAAGCGCTGATAACCATGCTGAGAGGGAGGAATACACCAGCAGTGAAGAGACTGAGGATATAGCCACATTTCTCCCAGGAACACAGGACAGTGAAAGTCAAGAACACAGCAGTGCACACACCATAGAAGAGCCCTTCAGACACACCGGAGACACGAGCCACAAACAGGGAGAGGTGACAGTGACAAAGGTACAGTCAGACAGAGATAATATCACTCACAGGAACTGGGTAGAAATCAGTGAAAGTGCACCAGGCAACAGAAGGGAAAACGAAGATTCGACAGAAGTTAACGCTGTTCCTGATCAGCTGCATTCAAGAAGTTTAATACCAGGTGAAAGGTGAGCTACCAAATATCTTCTTTTTAATCTATAGGCTATTTGTGAATGAGGTGGTGTACTGTTTGAAATCTGAAAGCCTGATGCAAATATCTGATACACATATTTTAATTAGCATTTCTTTTATTTTTAATTATTTTAGTTGTGTGTTTATTAACTGTATGCATGGTTAATAAAAAATAATTTAATTTAAGATAATTTAAAAAATATTGAATTGCTTTTAAATGTTATATATTATTTATTATTTATGCATGGTTTAACATGCACACTTTTCACATGACAAATGTAAACCCTCTATTCTGACTGAAATGTACCCCTAAAGTGATTTACATTTATATTTATCAACTTGGCACTATCCAAAATGACTTAAAAATAAGGAACAGTAAAAGCAGTTTCAATCTTTATAACCATCAATATTTGCAATATGAAGAACCATTATTTATAGTTGTTAATCTTTATGTGTGAAGTGATATATGAGATGAAGTCAAATTCTGGGAGAAGTGTGTGAGCATTGTTTATTTACAGCATCCTTCTTATTCCACGTGTTCAGCAACTTTGTATTCTGGCTTCTGTTTCTCTCTTTCTGCCAGTTTCATTGTATGCAGTATATACAGAATGATTATTCTGTCTCTTTCAAAATGGTTAAAATAAACCTGAAATTCTTTTGTGTGAGTGAGGTTGAAGGGACAGGTTTATCAAAACCTCACCCACACACTACCTCACGTCTCATACGTTCATTTAAACGGGATGGGCTGCTAAAGGAACGCAAGATAGTTCAAAGTATGCTATTGACTCATACTTGATGATACACATTCTCTAAATAGCCCTCATGAAAGAAGACCAATGCCAAAACAAATGAGATCCTCTTGAGGGGATTTTTTTAAGTGAACGAGTATAGCCTCCAAGAATGTGGCTCATGGATTTGCATATTGCACTTATTTGCATATTATGCCTACATTATTCCTGTGTCAGTTAAATGTGCTGGCCAACATGAACTAATAAATACTTTTACAGGATTTATTAAACAAGGTTGAGGTTCATTTGCACAGATGCATTTTGAACAATATTATATTATAATTAATTAAAATATATTATAATCAAATGCAGTTGTTATTGTTAATTCATCTAATAGGCCCATCTAATGCAGTAGTTGATCCTTTCAATTTCAATATTATTTTAATGAAGCATCTTCCATGCATCATAGAGGCATCAGCATTTAAATTTATTAAAATGTGTTAATTTACTGATATGTTCAGTTTAGTCCAGTTCAGGTCTGTTTTTATTTATCCGCCTCTTGTCACTGTGAATGTGAATTTCAGTGTAAGGTTTCATACAGTACATGGCATTGTCATTGTAATCTTTCAGACAATCTGTCTTATACTCAGATAAACCTGTCACATTCATGAAGTCAGTCATTTTAATATCTCAGGTGTTTTCGTGTTACAAAACAAATTACAGGCAGTGAGAATGTATTTCAATGCAGAAGTCAATGCACATTCCTTCTAGTGATCTGAGCAATGCCTAGTATGTAGATGTCTAGAATGATTGCAGTGATGCAAGTGACAGACGCCCCTTTTCTCTTTTGCAAAATATGGACATGTTTTTATTTGCTCCAACCTTGATAATATCAGTGCTGTCTCATAAGACATGCAATATGCATTGTGAAATGTTAAAGTGTAAATGCACAAGGCAATAAACACGTCTTTCCATGACTCACTTTGACCTTATTTGAAATGAATTACCTGGTTTATATACAGTAGGTGATTTTAAAAAAAAATCCAACGTTGAGCCTCTTTTGGGATGGAAAGCTGACATAATCCCTACAATTACTGTAGTAAACTATGAAGAATAAACCTGATGAAATATAAACTTCATTTCAATTGTAAGCTCCACCCCCTTTTGATTACTGACTTAAACAACTCAGACAAGCTTTACAACCTTTCCATCAGAACTAATTGGAGGTTTCCGAGAACAGTATGACTGTCAGTAAAATGTGGTGAAGTTATGCTTTCATGGGCATTTGCAGTTTTTTAATCTTGCTGTTCTTCTTTTCAGATATGTTAAAGAAATGATGTGAAGTTAATATTAGTTTACAGATGTGCTGACACGTTTAATCCTTAGCATGCACTTACCTTTTATTTACTATAACAGTATAAAAGATTGATTATTAAATTATATTGCATCATTACAGTACTGTATTTGAAATAATTTTGTTGATAGAGTCACTGATAGATCTAAAAAATCAATTACACCTGTGGGTGGAGGTCATTGCGTCATATCAGGAACACAGACCTTTGACTTGATGATAGTTTTTAACTTACAAACAAACATGCTCCTTAGCAGGAATTGCTGAGAAACTTTCAGTTCGCTAGGTAGGTAGTCGAAAATTAATTGTAGTCATAAATGCAAAAAATGCTGGTTGGGCACTAATTATACAGTTAGATGCCATTTCTATTACTGGAAATGGAGACTTTAAGCTACACCTTAACTGGCATGGGATTATTATAATTCACTGTGGTGTGTCGCATAACATGTGAATGGGCTAAACACACATACATCTATATTTCTAATGCACCTGACCTCTAAAAACAGAGAATCAATGTTACTTGAACAGACAGCTTATATTTAGGAAATAATGTTTTAAGTTATTTTAATTCTAGTGAGGCTTCAAAATCACAGAGCAGGCCACCACCCAGGATCAGAGCCACAGCGAATGTTGACAAAATGCTCAGGAAATTCACCTGAACTAATATGCAAACATGTAGGCTCAGAATGTTCCACACAAATGCATGTGAGCGTGCATTTTTTTATTTATTTTTTTTATTATTGTGTGGAAATAGTGATGGAATATACTGTAAGGCTCAGTTTTACCAGCAGGGGGTGTGAGTTACCTTAGCTCTGCCAACTGATATAACTTGATACCTCTCCCTTTAAATGTCTCAGGGCTAAATGCAGTGAAAAATAAACTACATGGCACGTAGCACCCTTTTTTTCCTCTGTTCTCAGAGTTAGATGATATGAAGTGACACTTCCTCATTATCTTGTCTTTGTGTCTTGCCGTGAATCAAATTATAACTGCTTTTCTTAATACACATTAAACATCTATATCATATACACTTGTAATGAAGAGAAAATAAACTAAAACTACTCATGTTAATACATTCAAATGTGTGTATCTGTATGGTTTGATGTGCATAAAAATGCTAGTAATTAAAATGTAAAACTATTTCTGTCTTCAGTGTGATTGCATGAGTGTTAATCTCAAGCCAAGGGTCTTCCTGTTTGAATACAGTTTAACTTACCCTATATATTCAGTAACTAACAGAAATAAACATATCTTTCCTATTTCTAGTAGTTATAGCCAGACAAATATATACATAATATATTTCTTGTTTTTAATAGTGGAAACATAATGCCATATTTTAAATACAGAGATGAGAATGCATTGCTTTTGGGGATACATTGCATGGTATTACATGGTGTTATAAACATGGTGTTATAAACTGGATCTTGTCCATAATGTTGAAAAAGACAACACCACAGAAGGCAACTCTCTGATAACAGAATCAATTAACCTTTTACACAATTATAGAACATATTTACAGTTACTGTTACATGCTTCAAGTTGCAAAGTTGTTACATAACTATAGTCTGTTCCATTATACTATCTTTTTCACACCTTGTTACTATTGTATGGTGTGGAATTAAAGCATTTAAGGTCGTGATTCATTTTGAAGTGCCCTTTAACATGTCGTTTCTCCAGAAACTCACCTACGCATGTTGCAATTCACTCCCATACTTATCAAAAGGGATAATTATTCTTTGCATGATCTGTCTTCTGCTTTGCATGTGCATTTGTATTTAGTGCTTTTTATGCTTCTACTTTAAATATGAGTGCATTTATTTGGGGATGCATAACCCAAACAAGCTTCAAAGTCACATAATCAAAGAATTTGTTCTTGACCTCAGGAGTAGTGTAGTCGCATATTATAAAAGCTTTCAAATGTTTGCTGACTATCGTTCTGAAAGATGATTAATATTTTTTTCTATTTGCCTTTAATCCTTTTGTTCTAGGTCCTTGCATGCTTCCACTGTTCTCGGTACAGTGATTGAAGAGTCAGAAACAGAGAACCAAGTGGAAACTGAGCTTGGATCTGATACAGACATGAACTCTGGTGTTGCGGTGTTGAGTACAAAGCTCAGTCGACCATCTCAGGGCAGAGAGGATCCCATGGTGGTCCGCAAGGTGTCCCTGGTCAGCACTGACAATGAGAGCAGCTATGGGAACTATGAAAGGTCGTTGGACAGCTTTAGGCTTAGAGATCAGTCAGAATCGAGCAAAGCCAGTCCTGAGCTTGAGAGGAGGTGGACAAGCCTCCATTCTAACTCTGAAGAGCAGCAGTCCAGCTTAACAGAGCGTTCAGACTACACGTTCACCGATAGCACATACCTACGTTCCTCTCAAAAGTCCCCCAGCTATGAAAGAGGACTCTACACGTCTCATTTTCGCTCTCACGAGACCCAGCCTACTGCTTTCTCCTCAGAGACTGACGGTAGCCTTGACAACAGTAGCTGGAAAGTTGGGGAGAGCGAAGTTCATCAGAGTAGTGAGAGTTACACTGGTGGGAGGAGCAGGGTGGAGCTTAGTTTACCTGTAGCGAGAGAGGGAGAGGGAGAGCAGGAGATAAGAAAAACAGTCTTTGACTCACAGGCACATTTCGATTCCCGCTTGATGATCGTGGAGGCAGATGACTACTCCTCTGATGTTTTCCAGGCTACACGGGTAGAGCTGATTCCCTCACCCACTGGCCTTGAGCCTGAGCCTCTTTCATCCTCATCCTTCTCAGAAATGGATAACCTGGTAGACACTCTCAAGAGCATGGAGCGACCGGTCCGGCAAAGGGTGCAGCGCACCCCATCCAACACTCCCTTCTCTTCACTGCCACCTATCGAAGAGGATGCACCAATCTCATCCCCTACTCCACTCTCTCCTCGTACTCCAATCTCACCTATTACTGAGCCAAAGATGTTGAATGGATTTTCTAGTTTGCCTTTAGACATTGGCCTTAACTGGAGTACCCCCAAAGACATGCGCTCTCCATTGACCATGATGAAAGAACAGCACCTTGCCGAAACCCAAAATCGGGGGCTCTCCTTGCCTATGCGAGCTTCGGCCCTCAACAGCATCGTCATGCGCAGGGGCTCCCTAAACGATCTGAGTCCTGAGGAAACCTCTAATAAAGGACTCTTGAATGGAGGCTCATCTCGCCTGGAAAACAGCTTCTTCTTCCAGCCACCTGAGAACGGCACGGCATCAAACCGCTCCATCTTTCGCGCAGCCTCTCTTCCTGAGATCAGTCCCAGTCACGAGCGGATAAGCTCAGCCACCAAGGGATCCGACACTTTGCTCGGCTCCCGTTTCGAGCGCTTCTCGTACCTCACATCTCCATCAAATTCCCTCAGTGGAATCGCTGAAAGCTCTCGAATAAGCGTTGCTTCGTCTGTCCAAAACAACTCGCAGGACACCTCCAGTTTCGACCACAAGTCCACCATGGAACTTTACCGCTCTCTGCCCTCCGAAACGCTCCTCAAGAACTCTCAACCTCTGGGTCTTCAGCGCAGCAGTAGTCTAGATGGAGGTCTTCTAATCAATGACACCAAGAGCTTCCAGGTGGAAAAAAAGCAAGAACCAGAGCGGAACCTACTCCTCAAATACAGAGCTTTCCCTGATGCATATGTGAGTATTTTTTTTGTCACAGTGCATATGTTGGCATCATCACACAGTCACTACATGAGTAAAATCTCTTTGAAACAGAGTGCCATAGTGAAGTTTACCACTCTGAGAATGAGGGCATGGAATCAATGAGAGTGTTGTTCACATTATGTCACTGCTCTGTTTCTCTCAGCACTAGTCAGGCGCTTAGTGTAACTTGATATGAATCCCCTTACACCAAGCATTGTGTAACATAGTATATGGATTGTTTTAGACCTCAAACGTCAGATGGACTTTGTTTTTAGATCTGCTCAGGTGAAAGATGCCTTAAACCTAGTCCACTCAGGCTTGGTCCTTGGTATCTTGCTTTATTCCAGCCCTCCTACATTGCTCTGAATTTTGGCTGCGTCATTAGAGTCGCAACTAAACCCAGCAAAAACACTCTCCAGGAGCACCTCAGCCTTAAACCTCAGTGAATGAAAGGTTAGAAGGGGGTGTTATGTCACCTCACCAAGAAGGGTTTACAATAGAGATTGATGGGGGTATACATTTCTTCAGTCCTCATGCAATATTCACGTTTCCTCTTGTCCTCCAAAACAGACACTGAGCAGCTCTGTACAGTCTTTTTTATTACTACTTCTCTCTACTGTAAAGAGTTTGCAAGTCAAATTTAGATTTGAACCATAAGCAGCTTCACCAAACTGTAGTTTGGTTGGGGTTTAGATATTATGGGAACGTGCAAACTGCTAAAGGAATCGTTCTCACTTCCATGCCGTCTGTTATTTCTTAAATCCCAAAAAAAACTTTTTAGAAAGCATCAGCTTCAGTGAATTTGCATACAAGGCTTTAATTAGTGCCTCACAAGTTTGATCATGCAAAGAAAGTTCATGTCTCTGGGACATGGCTAGGGATGTTACTAAGGGAAGTCATTTTATGATTTAGATATATTGAGAGCTTTGTCATAGTTTTGTTACTTCAAATTATCTTATTATCACATACTATAAAACAGCTTGACCTCTGTCTTTCACGTCAAACTTCCTGCTCTGTTGACATAGAGTATTGACATAGAGAGATGATGTTGAGTTATCTGAGAGCTCAACCTAGATACAACTTTATATTTACATTTAATATGCAAAAATCTGTCATCTGATGACACACTTACTGAACTATATAACAATATCATAATATGCAAACCCCCTAAATAATAATAGTTCAGGTTTCAGTGCCAGAGCAAACTTGGCTACCTGTAATTCGGCACAGAGCAGCATTTTTCTTTAAATAATATATATTTCCTTAATACCAACATGAAAATGGATTAAACGTCATCCAGCCTATAATCAGGCTGGTTTCCTATTGAATGCATTTCTCATGATTGCATAAGACAAAACAGGCAGTTTTTCCCATTGGAAATACCATGGGGATAATCAAGCTAAATTGGCACTTTCAGAAACGAGAAGCAGAACAAGTCATCCCTTCAGCTTTTGGCAAGAGGCAGGGAAAGAAGGAGAGGCTGTTGGAATTTGACTTTATCTTTTTCTTACTGCGTTCCCTTTGTCTTCTCTAATTGGTGTTGATAATTTTCCTAGACAGGCTATGTCGAGTCCTGCTCAGACACACCCTTCTTTGGGTTGGCAGAAGCCTACTATATATTCGCCAGCTGGAACAGACATACAGAAAACAATTATGTCACCTTCATGCTTCACACATATCAGTTTATGGAGACCATATATACAGTAGGCTAATTGACTTATTTTCAATATTATACTGGATGCTAGGAGGGATACAGCACTTCATATGAATGATGTAGCCACCAAACGTTTTTAAAGGTGTATTAATATCCGGAAGTCAAAATGCCCCATGGGTTATGGTTCATATTTTGGATTTGGGAGTCCTTAAGGACAAATGCACTCACCCTCTGTTGATTGGTCAATTTCAATTAAAGCCATGTTTGGAAGCTTTTTACGCACCTAGTGGCAAAGAATGAAATTGCATTTTCATTCAGACCGATACAAAAAGACCAACAAGTGTGCGGGCAATAATGGTTCATGTCGACGTCCAAAACAGCTTTTTATAATGATTCAGAGTCGACTCTTTCTTTTGAGAGACAATAACTTTGCACACAGTACTTTCAGATTTAAAACTTTTCAGGAAGTTTTCATTTACTCTCATTTTCAAAAACCCATAATAGGGCCACTTTAAAGCTAAGACACAAAGTAGGTACTTTTGTGAGTTGTGTACAGTAAGTTGACTAGACATCTGTAATATGTCACATTCACTGTTCCACTGAGTGGATAGATCGACTCTAGAGATACTGACTACATCTCACACCCATTTTCACTGTGCATATTTGAAATATTCTGACGTTCTGGAAGACGTGTTTTCTTGATGTCTGACAGTGGTTTGTAAAAATATAGCATCTGCATTATGTAACTCGCGTATTTGACTTTTCATTAAGAGCATCCCCATATGCAAACAGGGAAATTTGACTTGGGCTCTTGTGTAATGTTGTCTCTCTTCTAACCTTGCCATGCCTCATTGCAAAGTGCAAAGGCACGTCGCTCAGCAAAGTCTGGGAAGGGCTTTTCATCACCTCCTACATACATAAATATGTGACATTTACAAACAAACAGTGAGATCTTGACATGCACCGTCGAAAGGTTACATTCATCAAAAGCCATTAATCTACACGAGAACCTCCTGACCATTTCACCTGATAAGCTGACTTTTAATTTCCAATTGAAAAAGGCAACGGATCACATGCTAACGGCGGATATTCAGAGTTTGTAACCTGTAGTGTATGTATATAGTTTCTTTTAGGACCTCTAGGCACAATAAACATTTTAAACAGCTTGTCTTACACACCATTCAGTCAATTTTTACTGCATTCCAGGACTGTTTTGCAAGAGTCTAATGACAATAAGGCCGTGTCTTCCTGTGTGTGACTTAGAAATAGAAACATCAAGTGTTGTGTAAAGTACTTGTTCTTTAGTTGTCACAGAGTGTAGTGTTTTCTTGAAAAGCCTATGGTGTTAATCAACAGATATATATATAGAAGTTTCTGACTGATTGTATTATAATAAAATAATATCCACTAGTGCAAATGTGTTCTGATTAACTAAAATAGATTTACTGATTTACTAACTGTTGTGTTTATGTGAATTCATTTGAATGAGGCTTCATCTCATGTAAATATTTATTTTCTTTTTTAGCTCACAAAAGAAAAGGAGCATGGCAAGCTCAATCCTCGACCTGGGAAGGTGAGATATTTCACGTAAATGTCTTTTCTTTTTATCACTGACGTTAAATGATCCGGCTAAAGCAAGCCCTGCCTATATTCGCTCTACTGCATGTGCTCTTAAAATTAAAGAAAAATGACAGCATGTGCTTGGTTTCCACTTGTGAGGAAGCCTGAGGCTGGTATTTAAGAACAGGTGATAGTGATTGGTGTGTGTGTGTGTGTGTGTGTTCTGCAGATGCTTCTAATAGCATGTTTAGACCCACTTCATATGTCAAACACATGTTTGGACAGTCACAGACTATAAAAAGAGAACTACAAACGACAGGACTAACAGCAAGTGAAATTATGTGCTTTTTCAAATGATTTTTAACGGAAATGAAGCAATTTATTTATCCATTATCTATGCTTCTAGAACAAGATTTTGTAGATATGAAATATGAAAGGAAAGTCAGTAAAGGACTGTGGGATGTAATGCACACAATACACAGTAGATTTTTTATTAAAAGCAAAATGTGCAAAAGTCTTCTTCTGGATTTGAGTCTGTCTTAATTTGTTCTTTTACTTTATGTCATTCCAGACAGACTGGCTGTTGTCAGACTCCTTGTGCAGACAATAATCTCACTGCATTATTGCAATTAATGACAAAAATAATGCATATGCAGTACTGTGCAAAAGTCTTTGTATAATAGAATTAGTCATATCTCAAAAGACAATATTTATCATTTCTGTAAGCACTTTTAGCATTCACTCATTCAGGTTTGCTCTCTGGTGGAAACCACAATAGCTCTCTTTCTATGATGCATGATTCAACATGCCACAGTGACATTAACTGCATATGTATTTTATATATTTGACAACTCAATTTTTTTTACAAAGCATACATCTCTACTGTATTCGTTTTGGTTGACATTCTTGTGTTCTTCATCAGATGTCATATAAAACATTTAGAAAAGGTCACCGAAACTGGCTTGTCAAGCTTATTCTTGCATATTCTTGTCCTTTCCTTCTCTGGCATTGTTCTCAGTGTAATATTGCAGCCTTAAGGTTTTTAGACAATAAAAGTGCTTTTCAGAAGTAGGACAGTGCGAATGAACATGTTTCACTGTCAGTGCGGGACAAAGGAATACTGTCGCTCGTCCAATATTAGCACATCTGCTGCTGCCTCTAGTGGAGGAGGTGGTGAAATATTCAACAATGCAGTCTTTGTAGAGCACACTGGAGGGACTTTTTTTAAGCTGTTTGTTTACTTTCTGTTAGATGTTAATCTATGACAAGCCTGGACTGACCGGTGAGAGAATCGAAGTGCGTGGAGATGTTGTGGACGCCACACCATGGGAGTTTACAGACACTATTTCAATCAGAGTGATCAGAGGAGGGTGAGTGGCATTGTGCACCTCCTTAAACTGATATGCTCACATAAACATGCACATATATATTTAATTTGTAAATAATTTTAGATGTGCACTAGGTTTTGAAGATGCATATGTTTGCAGGAAACACACACACACACAATGTTAAAGTCTTTACTGTCTTCATTTTTTCGATCAGTGGATTGTTGTGTTTTTGTATATGTGGGGCGTTATCCTGCAACTAGCCAACATTAGTATCAATTACTTAATTTAAGTAATTAAAATTAAATATTGAAATAGTTCAGGTCATGCTTGTTCCATAATCATAGACATGATACAGTAATAATGCAAAATATTACAGACACAGACCAGTAAATAGACAGGAGTAAATATTAATGCACATTAAATAATGTCACATGGGCTCGAGAAGGCAATCAGACACATTCCACATCAGTCTTAACATGCAGACTCTCCCTGCCTCCCAGCAATAAATCACTCCAAATCACTGCAAAATATCATTAACTGCAGAAACTCACAACTCTAGCTCACGCTAATTGCTTTTAAATCATACCTTTTTGATAGGAACACCTAAAATCTACTGTTTCACTCTTAGAGAGAGCTGCTGATAAAAGTTTGTGCTTAATTAACTTCATGTTTGTCCTTGCAATTTATCTGAGTGATCAGGCAATGTCAGATGTATTGTAGTATAGTATATTCTAATAAATGTGCTTCATGAGGTGTCAAAACTATGTGCTTCAAGTAAAAGTAATGGTAGTGTCTAATACATGCATATATCTATATATATATATATATATATGGTGTCACATGGTCCTTCAGGAATCATTTTGTTGTCATGACTTGGTGATCAATAAATATTTATTATTGTAACTTCGATAAAGAAGACGCTGTATATTCAGTGACATTATATTTGAAGGTTTTATTTAAAATCAAAACAAACCATTAACTAACCTAATTTGCTACTTTTTAATAGTTATTAAGGTACTTGTTAAGTTTAGGTGAAGGATTAGGGATGTAGAATATGTGCATTATAAAGAGCCAATATGTTATTAATAGGCATGATGATAAGCAACTAGCTAATAGTGAGGACTGGTCCCTATTCTAGAGTTCATTTACTTATATTATCTCTTCTGTTTTGTCGTCCAAAGTTGGGTGTTGTATGAGAAGCCAGATTTCAAGGGGGAAAAGATCGCTCTGGACGAGGGGGACACCGAGCTGACAAATCCATTTGGACCGCTGGATGAAGAAGTGCTTGATCAGCAGAATGGAACAACACAGGATCACGAGGAAGAGGAACATGAATCCAAGCCTGAGCTAAAGAGGACGTTCGTCATCGGATCCATACGGCGAGCAGTGAGAGTATGTCAGACTTGTGCTTGCTGTACTTCTGTAGTATGTAAGAGATGTGTCTGGGATGGGCGGGATCAAGTTTTGTTTTGGGTCGTCAGGTCAAAGCCATATTACAAAAAGTTCAAGTGCGCCACCTTGTGTCCTCAAACAGAATTACGCCAATATTTTGGCAGGACTTCTACACATGGATGAGTGAAGTCTCTGTTGTTTTGCCTTTCCAGGATTACAGCGTTCCTGAAATCAGCCTTTTCCCAGAAGAAAATGCAGAAGGGAAGAAGGTCACATTCAGAGACACATCGGAAGACTCCAGGATTTTTGGCTTCCCCGTCAGAGCAAACTCCATCATCATCAATGCCGGGCTGTGAGTGATCAGTGCAGCTCTGTTTGGGCTCGGTCGCTGTATTTATTGGTTAACATCGTGTGTTTGATCTCCTCCAGATGGTTGGTGTTTGCAGAGCCCTTCTTTCAGGGTGTTCCTCGAGTGCTGGAAGTCGGGGGATTCTCCACCCCAGCCGCTTGGGGCGTCACACATCCTTATGTGGGCTCTCTACACCCACTTAAAATAGTAAGCATCTCAGTCTCCTTTTAATTTTTGCCAGAAATTCCATAGCATATAATTAATCAAAAGAGGTATATAAATACACCATTTTTTGTAGGGGGAACCTAGAGTGGAGAACCCCTATGAGCCAAAAGTAAGTGTTTTAGAAATGGCCATCAAATAAAGTAGAAAATATCTGATGTGCTTAAGGATTAATTTGTGTTTGAAATAATTTGTTTTCGATAGATTGTGCTGTATGAAAAGCCATATTTCACTGGCAAAAGCCGAGAAATCTACACCAGCATGAGAGATTTCCTGTCGAGAATGGACAAGCAGCAGTCATTGTTCATGTTCAGCGCAGGATCCCTTAAAGTTATTGGAGGCTGGTGAGTATTGAAAATATGTGTGTTGATTTGAGAATAAGCTAAGGAAGTCCTTGGACCACTAAACCAATCATAAGTAGCACGGGTATATTTGTAACAATAGCCATCAATACATTGTATGGGTCAATATATTTATTTTATGACCAATGTTATGAGGGTATTAAGTGAAGATCATGCTCCTTAAAGATATTTTATAAATATCTTACTGTAATATATAACGACTAATTCTACAGATTCTGGTAGTCTGATAGTTGCATCAGCCAACAAATACCAGCCTATCCTAACAAATCCCATCAATGGAAAGCTTAATTGTTTAGTTTTCAGATCATGTATACATCTAAATAAAAAAAAAATTGGCCCTTATTTTTGTTGTATTGCACTCAGTTCTGTTCTGCTTGACTTACTCAATCTGTCTTGTAGCTGGGTCGGCTATGAGAAGGAGGGTTTCCGGGGTCACCAGTATCTTCTGGAGGAGGGAGAGTACCATGACTGGCGGGTGTGGGGAGGAGTGAACTCGGAGCTGCGCTCGGTCAGAGTCATCCAAGCTGTAAGACAATCACCATTTTTTACTATTTTATATTATTTGTATATGATAACATTTCAACAAGATTCAAACCATTTGGTTTAAATATATATATATATGTTAAAAAAAAATAATATATATATATATATATATATAAAATGTCTTAAAATACAAATCATTAAAAAAAGTTAAAATGGAAAATATTAATAGATGTTTTTAAATATAATATATGTTAATGTAATTTATATAATTATATTATTATTTAAATATATTTAAATATTTTACATAATTTCATTTTTGTGAGGAGCTATAAATCCATGTTAATGTACACTGCAAATAAATAAATAGATTATACTCTATATTAATTAAAAATATATATATTACATAAAATATTAATATATTACACTGACATACTACTATTATTAATAATGATAATAATAACAACAGCAATGCAATACAAGTTTTTAAAATGCATGTTAAATAGTATTTCTGCGACTAACTATAAGGGAATGTAAATAACTATCCTTAGAAATATAAAATAAAAGGATACTTTTGATTTTATTAATATACCACTACTGCTGCTTAAAATATTTAATACGCATTTTACAAAAATAATTAAAATATATAAATTGTATAAATAGAATTTCTGTGACTAGCTATGAATACATGTACATTCGTTTAAAAACTAAATAATTAATTTAAGCCTAATATTTAATGTTAGGCTTGCACAATATTTTGGTGTTAAGTGCACTTAATCATTAAACATTATTGTACACAAAATGAATAGCTTAATTGTAAGTGTTAATTTTTGGACTGTAATATGGGCTTGTTGTAGGACCTGTCTGAGCCCCTGCTGGTGTTATATGGGATGCCTGAAGAGGAGAAAGCTGAGAGTGAAGAGCCCACGTTTGAGGTGATAGAAGCTATCCCAGATGTGGAGCTGTTCGGGTTCGGCATCAACACCCGCTCCATCGATGTGCTGAGTGGAGCGTATGTTCTGAGTGACCATAAATCTCTTCCACATACATAATCAGATAATAAAAGTCATAATGTTTTAATAAGTGTGTAAATTTCTTCCTTTCCTCAGGTGGGTAGCCTACTCTCATGTGGATTTCTCAGGGAACCAGTACGTCTTGGAGAAAGGCTTCTATAACAACTGTGGAGACTGGGGCTCTGGAGACAACCGCATCTGCTCAATACAGCCCATCCTCACTGTAAGCGTTTCAATATTCATTCATCCAATCCAAACAGTTTGTGCAAGGACTATTAACTCAAAATGCGTGTGGCTGAAATTTTTTGCATGCGTATACCACATGCTCAACTAGATGTTAAATGTGCTGAAACACTATTTCAATGACTTTCTTTTTTTTTGATAGCCATGAATTTTCTGTTTAATAGTATGTCCTTGATTTCATTAATGAGGTTGTTCTTGTGTGTTTCAGGCTCCTAGTGAAGAACCCAGCTTCAGAAATGAGGTGAGACAAGTCTTTTATGCTTAATAAGGCAATCTTCATTATTAACGTTTTATGAAACATGTATGCTCTCTTTGCCTTTGCTGCAGGTTCTGCTCTACTCAGAGCCAGATTTCCAGGGCACATGTAGGGTTTGTCATCAGAACCAGGCCTGTTTGCCAGGTCTCACTATCAAGTCCTGCAGGGTGGTGGGAGGAAGGTTAGTGAGGACATTGAGGATGCATGGATGAGCTATTTAAGTTGACAGTCAACCCCAAAATGCATGTAATGCAACTCAAGTTTACTATATTTCTCTCAGGTTGTGAATTTGTATACCTCTGTTCCTTTCAGTTGGGTGCTTTATGAAGAAGAGAAGTTCACAGGAAACATGTATGTTCTGTCTGAAGGAGATTATCCCAACCTGGCAAGCATGGGCATCTCAACTGACTCGAGCATTCACTCTGTCAAAGCAGTTCCAATGGTGAGAAGAAAATATATGTCTGAAAAAGAGGTGGAGAAATGATACCTACAGATGAGACATTTTACCATATATATCAAACTGTTCTCTCTTATTTAGACTTTTTCAGTGCCGTCAGTCTCGCTCTTTGGACTGGAGTGTTTTGAGGGTCGGGAGGTCACCATTGATACACAGATTTCCAGCATGTGGGAGGAAGGATTTAACACGCATTACCTCTCTGTCAGGGTCAACAGTGGTTGGTGTGTTTGCAGCGTTGCCTATTATTGGTTTATATTAGTACACGCATGACTATTTTGTATGCAATTTTCTCATATATCAAAACCATGGCACTCTCTTTACAGCTGGGTGTTGTGTGAACATAGTAACTACAGGGGGCGCCAGTTCCTTCTGGAGCCCATTGAAATCACAAACTGGCATAAATTCAGTTCTCTTTCCGGTGTCGGCTCCTTGTATCCAGTCAGACAAGTTAGTATCACCTCCACATGGAAAATGACTTGCAAGCTGAAGAGCATGTTTTTAATTGTGTGTTTATATCCGTACAGAAACAAAGACTGTTCCGCATCAAAAATAAAGAGACTGGCCACTACATGTCAGTGCAGGGTGGTGTCGAGGACATGAAGACGGGTCGTGTGGTCGTCACAGAGGAGGTGGAGGGAATGAGCGATGTTTGGCTTTATCAGGACGGGCTCATCAAAAACAAGGTACTTTGCTCACTGTGATGTGGAGGAGTAATGCATGTGTAGTGATTTATTGTTTCTAACTTCTTAAAGTCACTCCCTCTCAGATTGTTGAATGTGCTCTCTTTGTGTCAGCTGGCTCGAACCATGAGTCTGCAGGTGATGGGTAATGTGGAGTCAGGTGCTAAGGTGGTGCTGTGGACTGAAACACGTGTTCCTGTGCAGACGTGGAGCACTCAAGTCCACGGCACAGTCTCCAGCATTACCTTCCCTGGAATGGTGCTGGATATCAAGGGTAAGATTATGTGTGGTGCTTAATGTACCAAGCCCAAGCTGTACTACTGTCTATTGTAATTTTTAATTTATTAATTATTGTATTGCTGTTTATTTAATATTAATTATACACATATTTTATTACCAATGCTATTAATACATTAAAAATAAATTTTTAGTAACATAAAGTTCAGCATTAGTTAACATAAAATAAGAATGAACAACACTACTGTATGTATTAGTCTTAGTTAATTTTAATTAACTAAAATGTTTTACTACCGGTTATTCACAATTTCCATAGAAATATTAAGAAGCAGAACTGTTTAAAAACATGTTTTCTGAAGGAAAAGACTTGAGTAATGCCTGTTGAAAATTCAGCTTGGACTTTACAGGAATACTGTAATTTTATAATATATAAAAATAGTATACAGTTATTTTAAATTGTAATAATATTACACAATATTACTGTTTTTACTTGAATTTTAATCAAATAAAAGCAGCCTTGGTGAGTAAAGAAACTTCTTAAAATCATGCCAACCCCAGCCTTTTAAACAGTAGTGTACAGTTTCTCTTTTATATAGAAATTGTATACATTTCTTGTAACCATTTGTGGATTTAGACCTAAAATCATGATTTTTGGCAACAAATGTCCATTCCAGGTTAAAACATTCTCCAGTAATCTAATTTCTCTTTTTTATAGGGGGTAAGCAATACGACAAACAGCATTTAGTGATTCGAGAAGAGAATGAGGAACTCGCCAGCCAACAGTGGGAGCTGGAATTTGTTTGATCTCTCTCTCCTTCATCTGACCCTCTTCTCCTTCTGACTCCACCCACTTATCCTGCCCCAACAATACAAACACTGTCTGTGTTCTGATATAGGACACTATGAGGGCACCTGTGACTCATCCTTACATACAATCAGAAGATGTTGGGCAGGAAAAGTTCCTCATGTCAGTAGAAACTGTATAATAAATTAAATGGATCAGTGTGTTGTTGAGAGAAGCAGAGGTTCTTGAAAAAAAATCTCTCGCCTGTGATGTGTTTGAATAAAACATTACCTACAGGTCATTTACACACTAAAGATGGTGCTGGTGGTTAATTCATTTAAAACCTTTTTTTCTGTTTTCCTATACATCATCATCGTATACGGATCCAGCAACTTTTGACGCATTCTTTAGTTTCTTCTCATTTTATTCGTTTACAAGCTGATGGTATTTTTGTCTAAACATTTATTTGACATATTGGGTATCTTCTGGTATGCATACTTTAATAACAATGCCTGCGATTAGTTTATAGTCATTGCAAAAGCTACTGAAGTGAATCCTGGCAGATGTCTGTCTGCCCTGCTGTTTTTATTACCAAAAAGTGTACTGATATCACAGTCAATATAAAGTCAGATTGTTTTTTGGAAAACCAGGAAACTTTATTATGTATAGATGTTATATTCAAAGCAGAATGTGAAATATGTAACAGGGAGTGGCTTTAATTTTGTAATAAAACTATGTAAAAAAAAAAACAATCATTTCGGAATTCATCAGTTTTTGACTTCAGTGTGAGTCATGTGATGCTAGACCACAAAACCAGTCTTAAATAGCACAGGAAGATTGGTATCAATAGCCACCAGCAATAAACTGATATGGGCCAAAATTATCATTAGGATATTAACTAAAAACCATGTCCCATTAAGAAGTTTTGTAAGCTTTTTTACTGTAAATATATAAAAACTTAATCTCTGATCAGTAATATACATTGCTAAGGACTTTTCATTTAAAGGGGATTTTCTCAACATTTAGGTTTTTTTTTCTCCAGATATTCAAATAGCAGTATCTTGGCCAAATATTATCCTATCCTAACAAACCATACATCAATACAGATTAAATAAAAAAATATGTTTCGGTTTTCATATGTTATAGGTATATATATAAATATATAAATTTCAAAAACATTTCCCCTTATGACTGGTTTCGTGGTCCTGGGTCACATATGTGCATTAGTGCTTGTTTGTTCATTTCAGTCGGTTGTATTAGGAAACTGATGTGTTGCTAAATATGCTGAATGACTGTGTTTACACAGCGTTCCGTGACCGGACAGGATCGGCGAGGTCAAGATTAGCACATCTGCGGTTTCTGTGCTCAAGATGCCTGATAACGGTTGTTAAAGAATGACAAGTATGCAGATGCGTGTGCTGATGCCATTTAGTTTGTTCAGATCTGCATTTCAAACGCCACGCTGATGATGTTGCTCTTTCAGGTGGAGGCAGATTCTCTTGATATTTTCAACATTTGGCTTGAGTGTATGTATGTACACAGTCACATGCAAGTTCAGCTCCACTAACGCCTTTGTTTACATTAACAACCCTTTCACACATTTCTCAAATTACAGCCTGTTTTAATGCAGCGTTTAGCAACTAACATCGACCTGTTTAAACGCTCATCTGAACGAGTTCGAGAACTCTTTTTTTAAGAATATTTGTGATTCAGAAATGGCTGTTTTGGGGAGAAATAGTCAATTGAGTCTTCCAGTTATGCAGGTTTTAAAAGTTCTTGTGTGTAATGTCAAGGTTACACCCATTGGATATCTGATCTGATCTCGGATAAGACATTGAGAGCTTTTGTTTGGTTTGAGACATTTTCTGCGTTTTGCAGCAGACGAGCCGGAGATATACGGCGTATGGACGCTATTTATTTCTACCAACCAATTAAACTTCCATTTAAATCCTTGCGTTTTCATCTTGCCTTGCCTTGTAAAGTTTAGAAGGGCAGACCAGGAGTCGCCAAAAAAAAAAAAGAAAAAAGCTGAAACTTGATCTCATCTGAGACTGAAATCTCACTTCAGCAGGTAAACCACTTTAACTTTTACTATCTGAGTAGTGTTTTTAGTAGGTAAACATTTTCCTCTTTTTTTGGCAAATGCATCGTTGCTGATTTAAATTAAATTTAAACTGATATTTTAAGTGAGAATGAAATTTATTTCATTGTTTATTCACTTCTCTATTTTTGCTAAAAGAAATAAAGCATATTTACAGTATTTTTGAAGAACGGTGTTCTTAATAAGGTGATGCGTTTTTATTATTTTTGTATATGTATTGTTTTTCAAACCTGTAATTTAAGATGATTGAAGTACGTTTTACAATAATTTTTTAATGTATATTTCTTTGTGCTTTTATTGTAAAAACTGACCATTTGACCATTTTCTTCTGTGCAGATTGTGCATAAACACTTTACGTTGACAAGTGCTGTCATGGAGACAGAAGCTAAGTCACAGGAAACATCTCCGCTTATGGTGAGTGTTTGCATCTTTACATTTTTCTCTGCATCCGTTTTTGTGTAGTACTTCAGTCCCATTGTTTGTCACTAAACCTCAGAAACATCTCAATACCATTGTACATCTAAATCAAGACTCTTTATTCTCCATCCTCCTCTACGTTGCCTTTTTTGTCATCCCGTAGTTTGAAGGCATGTGGTGGGGAACCCTGGGGTCTGTCCGGCCCTTCCCAAATTTTCGTCCCGAGAGAGATGTTGCAGTCCTTCACACTGCACTGGAAAAGAAAGGTGCTGCTCATGAAGCATGATTGTGGTAGTAAAAGTCAATCTGCTAGTATTCTTTCATGCATAATTGCTGTAATTTCAAACTACCATATCCTCCTGTTAAAGATGTGAGCACAATTGTGAGAATGCTAACCAATCGCAGCAATGCTCAGAGACGATCTCTTGCCAGGGCGTACAAGAATTTCTCACAAAAGGTAAAACAGAAGCAAATTAATTTCCAAATTATCACTAGCTAGTCAGTCTGTGTGCGGAGGTCTAGTTGTGTTTTTTAGAGGATAGTTGAAATTAATATCACGTATAGTTCCCATCAGGAAAATGGCTAATAAGCATACTAAACACTTTTAGTAATGTCTTAATGAACATCTAAAAATATGGATTTGTTTTAGGTTTAGAGGATATAAAACAGCATTAACTCAGTCTAAAGTCTGGATAATCCTGGTCATGATACAAAAATGTGTGTGTGTGTGTGTGTGTGTGTGTGTGTGTGTGTGTGTGTGTGATACAGGAATTAGACGCAGGTCTGAAGAAGGTCCTTTCTGGTGATCTGCAGTCTCTGGTGCTTGCGCTGATGATGATACCAGAGCAGTTTGAGGCCCATCGCTTACGCAAAGCCATGGAGGTTTGGCATTGATCACTATTTTAGTGCTAGTGTATGCAATTACATGACTGTGATATTACATGACATAAATTTAATTAGAGTTTGACATCCAACAAGACTGTATTAATTTGTGTGTGTGTGTGTGTGTTCAGGGTGTTGGTACAGATGAAAAAACTCTTTTAGAGATTTTATGCACAAGGACGCCACAGCAGCTCTCTGACATCAGCGCTGCATACAATCAAGGTGCTTCAGGAATTATTTTACAAAATGCAGAAATGTTAAACCTTTTAATTTACTAAATGAAATGAAATTGACTAGGTTTTAGAACTGAAAGCAATGCATATTGTCATAGCGTTAAAAAGCTATATTACAGTCTGACAAAAAGATTTTTGGCATGAAAATCATTCAACATGATCTCTAAATATTTACAAAAAGTTGTGCTCATATATGTATATATAACTAATTACATATTGATTATTGCTGTTTTTTACTGTAAAGCAATGCAATGCTTTGTGAAACAACATTTAGTTATAATTAATACAAATTAATTTATAATTAAAACAAAGAGATATGATTTAATGTTTATTTTATATACTTTATTTAAAGTGCCTCTATTATTGCTAATATTGTTTAATGAGTCTCTTAAAACAGGTTTACATGTATGCAAGGTCAAAAACACTTTAGTTTTCTCCAAAAATAGATTCAATTTTACCCCATTTCTAAGTAAAGCAGTTCGAAGAATCGGTCTGTATAAACCCCGCCTCTCCGTGAGCTCTCACTGATTGGTCTACCGCTACAGCGTGTGTCAGAAATGAAACGCCCATTGCCATAACTGAATGAGAGTGCAGGATACAGCGTCTTTTTGACATCATGTAATCCACATGGAAATTGTAATGTTTGTGGGCGGGCAAGTTGTTTGCGACGTAGAATGTGGGCGGGCATTATGCAAATATATTACTTAGTGGCGTGAATCCGTAACAGAAAAAGATTCAAATTGACTCGTTAAGGTGAAAGTGAGTCGAATCTTTTTTTTTGATAGACAATAACTATATTTATCATGCACTGTCGGCTTCACAACTTTGCAGATAGTTTATGTTCACATACAGCTACATGACACACTGCATGAAAGATCATATTTGAAAAGGCATAATAGGGGCACTTTTATATTCTTTAATGAATAAAAGGTATTTATATGAAATAGATTTTTTCCTGTCACATATATTTCCTATCAGTCTGTGTTTGAACGTTTCAAAATGTTCACTTTAATAGAGTACAAGCGGGATTTGGAGAAAGACTTGATAAGTGAAACCAGTGGAGATTTTTTAACACTCATTGTTGCATTGTTGAAGGTATGTTATGCCTTCTATCTTGAATTTCACTGTTAAATATTTATTGATATGTGAGTATCTTGTGCTTCGTGAGTAATCATCTTCATTCTCTCTGTTTCTCTGTCTCTCTTTTATCAGAAAGAGAATGGGCCAGGAATTATTGACCAAGATATAGCAGTAAGTTCATATACATTCATGAGAGATTTGACCTTTTAGGATGATTTTTTCCTTTAAAAGATTTCAGGTGCTCTCAAGTCACCCTGCTCTCCCATGACTGCTTTCATGGTCATATTAAGAGACTTAGTTACTAAAGGCTTAACTGTAAAACCCATGATGTTGACTTTGCTTTGTTTGATCTGTATCCCACTGAGGCCTCTAGATGACCTCGGAAGCAGGATCCGGTTTTCAGCTCTGTTAGTTTGCAGGGTGACAGATATACAAACATTTCTTAGAATTCAGCTCGGATAAGATGCATATTTCATATACCTGACTGAATTGTGTGATTGAATTCAGTATATTTTGATTTTGCGTTGCAGACTTTATCTGAGGAGCTGAAAAACAAGAAGCCTGCTGCTGATGTTTGGATTAAAATGCTCACAACAAGAAACCCAGACCACCTGAAAATTGGTGAGTTGCATGTGTTTGTATGAGTTTATGATCCAGCTGTAATTTCAGGGACAAAACAGTTGGCAAATGTCTTCAGAAGAGAAAACAATTCCTCATGGACATTTAATCAGCAGTAAAAATGTTTATACGGACACTTGAACAATTTTGGACTACAAATCTAAATCTAGGATTACATTTTAGGAAAGCTCATGCTTCTAATTAAATGAAATGCATTAGATGCATTTAAAAGGTTACATTACTGATCTCCCAGCTTAGTTTTAGCTAGGAGACCAGACTGGTCTTATCTGGTTTAGACTGGTCAGCAAGCTGGTTTTAGAGGGGTTTTGGCCGTATTTCCAGCTTGCCAGGCTGGTCTTAGCTGGGTTAAGCCGGGATACCATCTTAAACCAGCTAAAACCAGCCAACCAGCTTAAGGCGGTTTTAGCAGGGGGGTTTTCAGCAGGGCTGCTACTTAATCTTATCATTATTATTATGCTATGAACATGCTCATTTTTTTATAAACGTGCTAGAGACATGCTAGTCACTTGCTAATGCCACCAACTTGCTATTCACTTGCTAGTCATGTTAGAAACATGCTAGTAAGTGGCTATAATCATGTTAGTGACATGCTAGACACTTGCTAGTAACATGCTATTCATGCTAGCAACATACTAGTAACATGCTAAAATATGCAGGAAACATTCTCGCGGCATGTAAGTCACTTGCTAATCATGTTAGTGATTTGCTAGTCACTTGCTAATCATGCTAGCGACACCCTGGTCATGTGTTAGACATTCTAGCGACATGCGAGTCACTTGCTGGACAATGTAAATTATATTAAAAACATGCTAGTTGTTACTAGAGCCCTGCAAGACGCTCAGGCCCGAGCCGAGCCCAGACCGAGTCCGACAGCTTATCAGAATTACCAGCCCAAGCCTGACCCGAGCCCGTCTTTTCCCCTTCTACCAAACCGTCTTATACTACTGTTTCAGCTATTAAAATAGTTAAGTTTTTACTGTAATGGCAGAATGATTATATTTTGTTCTGTTTTTTAAGCTAATTTAGACATTTTTTGTTTGTTAAATATAATAAAAAAATGTTTGTGTTTTTTAAAGTACAGAGTGGCAGACAGTGAGCTGATCATAAAGGATTACTGATCAATTTAGCCTTCTCAAATCATCACGACTTGCATTAAAAAAATCGATATGCATGCTAAAAACTGTTCAAACATATAACAATGTTTAAACGTTAAAAACTAAAAGAATAAATGTTCGTCATGATGGTTTGTGCAGGGAGTGACGCTATAAAGCGCGTTCTGCAGGACATAGAGGCACGGGCCAGTCCTTGGAATTTATAGCCAGATAAACCTGATTTCATAAAACAAGCACAGACTCAGAAAACACTTGTTGATGAGTAAATAATTCAAATGTCTTCCTATTGTTTTCCCTCGACACATTCATGATAAATATCTTTGCTGGGGCATTGTGGCAAGATTATTGCTTTCATCTGAACGCAGAACTCTTCAGCTGCGCTGCGCTGACGGCTGCTCTCTCTCTGGGGCGGGACAATAAAACTTTTAGCTGTGGAGCGCGGTCTCGTGTTGTATTCACCAGCGCCGCATGACAATTTTTTAAATTATTAATATAAAATATAAAAATAAGGAGAAGCTTAAAACGGGCCCGAGGCCCAACCCGTGTCTGAACTATGACATCAAAATTGGCCCGAAGCCTGGCACAAATTGCATTAAAAAATTTTTTAATTCAGACCAACCAACACTTAACAGATATTACAGGAAAACATTAGTTTAGGGGTTGTTTATATAACTAGCATATTGGATATAACTAGCATATAACTAGCATATTGGATTTTTGTTGATACTTATAAAGCACATATTAATACCTAATTCTGCATGACCATTCTACATGTCTTATTCTCAATCCTGACAAACCCCTTTCCTAAACTTAACAACTACCTTAATAACTATTAATAAACAAAAAATTAAGAGTCCACTGAGGCAAAGGTTGAAAGTAAATAGTGAGAACTGGTCCCCAAACTAAAGTGTGACTAAAATAGTATACGTTACTAATAATAGTAACGAGTGAGGAGCTTTCAAGACATGTTTTTCAACCTCTAACATGACTCTATGCCAGTTACAAATATAAAACACATAATATATCAGTTTTAATATATCAAAGTCATAATATATATTTTGTAATATTCTTTGTCTTGCTCAAATATCCCAAATAATAAAATAAAAAATGTATCCCCAAATAAATAAACAAACATAGCCTAATTTAACATTCTGAAGGCATTTTCTCAACACATATTGAATTATGCAGTTTATTGTGAATAATTTGACTCTTTGAGTAATTAACTGACATCACTGGCAATTAATTCAATTACATTTTTATCATTTTAATTCTGTGAACTGTGTATTTTTATTATATAAATACACACACACATGCGTGTATACTTAAGAAAAATGGTTATATATTAAATATGTTTAGATATAAAATATAAGAGTGTAAATGTATATACATGTAAAACATATATGCTATGTGTGTGTGTTTATATATTCAAAATATACAGAGTACACACATATATTATGTAAACAAAAACTTTTTATATGTAATTTTTATCATAATTAATTATATTACAGCTCAAAAAAAAATCTAAATTATTAAAGGCACAATTTTCACAGCAAATATTGATTTAAGCAGTTAATTGTGATTAATTTGACTCATAAGAATATCATGTGTAATCAACATGACAATTAACAACGTAATCATATTGCATATTCCTAAATTTATAAATAATTTCCATAATTAATTGGCATATCACCTGTATATCATCTGAAAAAATTTATGTCTGGAAACTATTATAAAGAATAATTTCACCTGTTTTTAAACAAAAAATAATAATAGTGCAGTAGAAACGGTGGAGTCTATTTTGGGGTATTATAAAATTCATCTTAATTTGTACCTGCGTCATCCGTGTACAAGTCCCCTGTGCTCAGCATTTTCCGTTTAATAGGCACGGATTTCCCGGATGCAAAACTGTGCTCCTCCATCTTCTCAAAGTCTATGATGTATGGCTGATTGTTGAAGAGAACATCGATCTTCTTCTGCTTCATCTTCCAAGCATTCTCAATGAACACAGTCGCCTCCGGCGGGTACGGGACGGCATTCGAGGAGGAGCCCTGCTCATACCAAACCCACTGCACACTCTTCTCGATTTCAGCATCCGTCAGCATGTTCTCCGTCCTTCTCAGGACGTTCCTCAGGTCCATCACAGCCTCAGAGACGTACTCTTTGAAGCCGGAGAGGACAGCGGTGGTGCCCTGTAGCCTTATCTCGACAGCATGCTTCCTCTTAATGAGCTCTATGCATCTCTTCTGATGGGAGGAGAGTTTCCGCAGGCTCTTGTTGTCCAACTTCTCCTCACATTGTCTCAGTCCAACCTTCTTGCCCAACGCGATGTCCACCCTGACAAGATCGTGGTTGTAGTTAGCAAAGACGCCAATCTCGGCTTTGTTAGCTGACTTGACAGCGTCTTGCAAGGACATTTCGAACGCTCTCTCCAGCTGCGTGTTCTCCTCGTTTGGCATGGAGTCTTTTCGGGACAGTTCTAGAGCTTTCTGCATGTCCTCCACATCCGATCTTTGGTTGACCTCCATCGACATCTGAATGGCCAGTAGGAAGCTTGCGTCTTCGTCGAGGCTGGAGATGTCAATGGGTGCAGAGGAGCTCGGGAGGTCATGGGCCTGCAGTGATTGGGGTTCGTCGCCCTCTTCTTCTTCTGCTGCTGCTGCTAAGGTGTCTTGATTCTGGTCTGAATATAGATCTAAAGATTCGATGTCTGTGGCTCCTAAACTAGAAGGTTGGGGGTTCAAATCACTGCCAATGACTGCCAAGATCTTCTTAGCTTCTTCAATACGAGCTGAAGGACAGAAAACATTCAGGAACCATTGGGGTTCAACAAAAAACAACAGATTAGCATTGTTTTTAGTGTCCAGAATATTTTTTCCCAAATTTTGTTTTGGGGGAATTTTATTCATCAAAAAGCATGCATAATTCATTAAAATCATGAACATTTTACACAACTTTTTTTAAGGGTCCTATTAACCCTTGTGGACTGTTCAAATTTACTACCCTCTGGTTTGGTTAGGGGTCAAAAACGACCCATAAATTAAATGGC
>JAUCMT010000043.1:13097427-13111315 GCA_032357475.1 Enteromius thamalakanensis
GCTCGCTCCCCAGACAGCTCGCCAAATTTGCGCTATACATCTACTCTATTTATTACCAGGAAACGAGAACTCTTGAAATATATAGTAGGTCTAACATTCTGTCTCTGTCTTGTGTTGTGCTTCCCCGTGTCTTTGTGTATTTTGGTTTAGTCCAGTTTGTCCCTCATTAGTTAAATCGTTTCACCTGTGATTTTGCACCGGCCCTCACTTTTGTCGTTTATTTCTCCCCTTTATACACCGCTGTCTTTTGGTTTCATTCAGGTCTTGTTAACGTAATGTTATGTACTGTTGTGTGAGCCTTCCCTCTGTGTATGTTGTTGTGCTGCCTCGCCAGCTTTTGTTTTGTGTTTGTTTTTCTTTATTAAATCGTTTGAGTTTGAATTCTCCGTGTCCTCTGCCTTGCCGGGAGGCACAGCACTCACGCACACACCGAGAGAGTTAGCAACAGCCCACCGTCACAGTAGGGGAGATATTGTCAAATTCTTAGCTGTCGTAAGTTTTGAAACTAGGTACATACAAGGACCTTTTAAACATTAAAAAGCCTTTTCGTTTAATTATAGTGTTTTTTTCTAAACATATTTGTGAATTTTTTGTTTTGGCAAAATGTCACCATTAAAAAGTCAGTCTACTACAAGCTTTGTGACAACAAGTATTTTTTTTCCTGAAAATATTTGTGTACTGTACAGACAGTAGGGATATGTAGAATGTATTGTCTAAGGCAAGATATTATTATTAATAATAGTGCAAATATTTTATTAAAAAATTAATTTACCGATAAGTTTTTTTTCATGCTCCTAGATACAAGACTGACTTACTATATTTGAGATTTTGCCATTATCTCCCGTGTACAGTATATATTAAGGCAAAATTTATTTAGTCAAATTGGCCATTAGGGATATAGTGCTGTAAACTTAAATTTGAATGAATTGTTGAACTTGGTTTTGTACTGTGAGGTAAATTTGCAGACGTCTCTGAAGCAGCCTAGTTAAACATAAAACTGAAAACTAACTTTATCATGCTAATGAAGGTTATGATTTAGTACATTGCATAAAGCAGTAAATTATTTTTGGCACAAATGGAACCCCGTAGGCGAGACCCTTGAGTAGTGCCGTGTTTGTTTGTGATTTCAAATATCAGCATTGGCTTCCAGAAATCGCTTACCCTGCCTTTAAAATGGTATTTATACCTTATTCTTGGAAATATTTATGAATTTCATGTTTGTTTTACAATCATTCCTGTTCTCTAAATTTGTAAGCTTCACACGTAAGCATGAATACCATGACACATACGCACACACACGCATACGTAAATACACAGAATAACTGCTCTGGTGTGATCTTGGTCCACTCCACAGTTCAGTGAGTTTCTTAGCCATAACTTTGGATCTTCCAGAGTTTTTCAATCAGGTTTCAGAAATAATTGCTGCAGGGAAAAATTCCCCAAACAATGATACTTCCTCCTCCACCTTGTTCTTCATACACTCAGTTGGTTCAATCATCGCCCAGTTTAATAACAGACTAAATGTTTCTCATTTTTAAAACTTGTTTTCATCACTTAAGTGTATTTTTTTACCAGTTCTTTCTCCACAGAACATGCTCCTCAGCAAAGTTAAGCGTAGCCTTTTGATTCTTTCTGCTGATGGGAGGTTTGGTCACTGCTGAGTGGGCTTTCAGTCCAAATTCTCTTCAACTTTACTGTATGCCCTGTTCAGCACTGAGAAGAACAATTCTAACTGTAGTGTTGAACCATTTGCTTCATGCATTATCCTGTCCTTTTGTGCATTTGTCTTTCATGGCCGACCAACATCTGGAGTTCTTGAATAAGTTGGGGATATTGGAAAGATGCAATATTCTAGAAATCACAGATTTGAAATTCTTCTCCATCTTCTCTTGCTATGTCTGCTGTTGGAGGGTTTCAGTCACAAGGCTGCCAATTAAATAGGGTTTACTATATAATTAAGGAAGTATAGTACCAGGTGACAGATTAACACCACTAACTAGGAGGCATCTAAACGTTATCTAATTTTGAACAGTTTTAAATGTCTTTTTAGGCAGTGCTTCAGAATATATTTAAGGTTATAAAATATGCTTATGCTTTCACTCCTATTAAGATAACTTCAAGTGAATTGATTGAAATTTTAGAAATTAGATAAAACATCTCACTTGTTGGTGACAAAATACTTTTGTCAATAAATAAATACTCAGATTCCTGATTTCGGTGCATTTAAAAATGTCCCAAGCACAACTTTTTTTTAAATCAGAATTTTATAAAAGTATAAATACACTAATTTTTATTTATTTAAAAATATATATGGTGTATATTATATTAAATTATTGTTTTTAGCCTTTGCACAACACTTCCCAAAAAGTTCCCAACATGACTTCACACAAAATAATGACAAAGACATTACATATTAATTACATTCCTTAACAAATGCTTTTTCATAAAACTTTACAATTGTGCTGTAAATCTGTCAGTTTTGGAGTGAGCGTATAGCTTCAGCACACACACAAAATGCTTTTCTTTTGAAAGACGTGTAAATATGCCTTTGGCATGCAATCTATACTGTGACAGTGCTGACCTTCACCACAAGGAAGTTGAACTATATGTAAGACAATTCAACTTTCACAAAAAACGTCTGTGTGCGGAAGCTTACAGTTTCGATCAATTTGTGAGGCATGTGATGTGAACTCCAGTCAGCTGAACATTTGAGAATGACACCTGCATCATTGAGTAAAATAAGTTTATAGTACAGTCATATTGAAATGAACTATTTTATGTCCTTATAAAATATTATTCATTTTCTTCTCACAGTTATTTTATTGTTTATGTGAAAGTATAATTAAAAAAGGAAGAAGGGAAATAAAAGAGACAGCATTAATTGCTTATTGCCACCACAGGTACACAGACACCGGCAGTAATAGCAGACTGAATGAAGCGCTGAGGTTGGGAGACTGGTTTGTGGTTGTCTTTGCTGGTGGTGTTGTCGTTGTTGTTGACGCTGGTACTGTTGCTGTTTGCTATTTGGACTTTGTGTGGTGATCTGAAATGTGAAAAAACAGGATGTTTAGAATGATAAATCTATTTGTTTATAGAACCACATGACAAGATGGTACAGTTAGAATGTAATTAAGCACAGACACGCCCATGTGTGACACATCCCCCCACCGTCAGTTATTTTGAATATCAAATGTTCAAATCATGCACTTTGGATATGACATCACGTTTTGGATAGGACATCCCAGTTCTGTTTTTTTATCATTTAAAATAACCTCTTTTTCCTTAAAAAACATACAGTTTGACATACATTTGATTTAATAGTAAATGTCATATTTCAAAACTGAAGTATCAAAAGAAAAAAATGAAATTACCTGAGCAGATGTCAATAACAGCAGAGCTGCCTTTGGCAGTACAAAAACCTAAATCTTGAACATGATGTGGTCCTGCAGGTGCTAATATGTAGGAAGTTAATGATGAACAAGCATTTATAGGCTACTCCTCTCTGCCATAACCTCTTAAGACCCAGTTTTTTACATGCATTTTTTTTATTTCTCTTTGCTATTTAGGCTTATTGGAACCTAATTAGAATAAAACCTAAGTATCATCTTTTAATATGATGTACTTTTAGAGAAAAATTATGTCCATATATGTGGATTCATGGTCCGAATTTCCATAAAACACACTAAAGTCACCTTTGTGTAATAGAATGAACACAGAATACAGTGTGTCTGTAGTAAAAAACATTCAAAGCATTTTAAATAGCCACTCTTGCATTAGGCTACTGTTGTGTTTTGAACATCGTAAAAAAAACAATAGCTCATATGACATTTTGCATTGGTAATTTAAAAAAGAGAACATGTTAAAGGCTAACTGAGCACTGAAGGACCAGGCCTGCTAACAGAGGCCCAGAGGTCACCTGATTGATTGACCTTCACGGAGTCGGAGAACATGGAGGAACTAAGGAACCCAACTTGAGAATGTGTGAAAGGATAAGTCACAGTTGCGCTCGGTTTGCAAGCACAAGAACACTTTGCAGGTCATACAACGCACTCTGGTTCTTCCAGTGTAGTGTAGTTGTCTGCAGCGCATTGTATTTTTCAGGCCGATCATCTCTGGAAGGTGGGCATTGGGCATTCCGGCAGACCGAGACAAGGGGCAACTTGTCACATGACTAACATTTTTAACCCAACTAATTTAAGTATGTACGTATGTATTTAGTGATTTAATAGTTTTTTTTTTGTGGCCCTAATAACCAGCTTTTTAGCAGCATCAGAGCAAGCTTTTTTCCCATTTTACATGTGTGCATGTTTTCTCGCATATTACCTGTTTCGAGGAGCATCAGTCCTTCATGTTTAGAGACCTACAAAGATGCTAGTTTACACTTTTTTGTAATTTGCATGTCATGACAAATATACAAGGCTTTTATAAATATCTAAATTAGAATAAGCCATGAAATATGACAGAACGTCTTACGTGGTTGACGTTTGTGTATGGCGCTACCACTTGAATCTTCCCTTGTGTTCGTCGCCATTTTGACTTTTGACCATAGTGTGTTACAAACTTCTGACACCACCAGATGACAGTGTAAGTACCCCCATAGGTGTCTATAACTCCACCAGTTCAGCAGTGAATACAACTGTGGGCATAAGTGCTATAATGTGCTGTATGGGGAGGCTGCAGACTTGGAGCAAGGCAGATTTAAGCCCCAGTTGTTTCTGATGCGTCCAGTAGGGGGAGGAGGATATATGGTGAAATGATTAAACCGACGCTCGAAACTTCATTAATAACCATCCCGCTGTAGCGCCAAGTTTTGACCCCCTGCCAGATTATGACTCCCCCAGGTTTGGTAGGTTTAGGTGTGGGGCAGGGCTTACTTTAGCCATTATTTAACGTTCGTCTTATTCTTGTCGATTCTAGCCTTGGTCTTTTCTGACAGCTCATACTGTACAGCCCAGTGAACGCATCAGGAACAACAGGGGCTTAAAACTGCCTGAAGGCCGTAGAGCTGCCTTGCTCCAAGTCTGCAGCCTCCCCATGCTCTCAGCTGGTCTCTCACTCAATGCACTCAAAATGAAAGTGAAAATATAAAATCATCCTTGTAATCTTCATACAGCACATAGATACAGTCTTGTCATTGAATATGGTTTAGTTTTTTATTTTTCCACCAAGTTTAAGGGGAAAAAAAACTCTCACTTAATAAATCTTACACAATTTTGTTTCTCAAGTAGATGTATGTTGTTTAAAGTTGCAATATTTATACTGCAAGAAAACAAAAATATGCTTTCCACACGTTTAAACAATGTATTCTTGATCATGCTAGATCAAGGTTCTCTTTCTTAAGCACAAATCAATGAAGGTGGTACTGTGTGAAACATGGACACGCTCAATGGCAGTGGCATGACTGGAATGCTCAAACATTATTATCACTCTTAGACGTTAAACTGAGCTGTGTAAAGAATCAGTGTGCGTGTCTTTGGAAAGAAAATGAAAGTCAAACTGCTGATGTTGCTGAGTTTTAATATATGTATTTCTTCATAACGTACTATTTATATGCAGTTTTACTGGTGTTCGTGACAAAGATATTAAAATGAAAATGTCCTCTTCTGATTCCAGGAAATGTCCTGAGAGGTCTGGTTCCTGCACACCTGCCTTATCAGTTGAAAAGTTCATTTGCAAAGTTGAAGTATTTGCATTTGGGTTGTTAAGTAAGAAAAGTTATACTGGACGAGACATGAGATCTCACAACTGTACTGCTTGAGATCACATACGGTGCATTAAGCAAAATCCTACACATGATTTAGCGATTTAGCGTTATTGTCTCACATACTTCAGACCATCAAAATCCACTATTTCCAATGTCCATATTAGATATAGTCCATATTGCATTATCTTTACAGTAAAGTAGACAGTAAAGTGCCACAGAAAAACATTGCCTGACAGCTAACTACAAAAATAACTGAATAATGATTGATAGTTTTTAAAGTTAATGATGGTGAATGCAGGTAAAGCATTATTTGGCTCAGCTTTAAAGTTCCACTACGACAAGAAACATCAGAGAGAATAGCAGAAATCCAAAGTGGACATACTGGACTGAAGCGCTGCCATGAGGATGGCTGGAGGAGCCAGGGCTTGGGCTGCTAGTCAGTGGTGGTTTTACCATGGTGCTATTTTTGACCACAGGACTGGTCACCAGAGGCTGGGTCATGGTGGGGTGTGATGAAGGGCTCCAGGAGCTCTGGGATGGAAGGTTTAGAGAAGGGCTGGTGATATGAGTCGATGAAGTGGTAGTGATGTTGGTCATATTTTGGGTGAAATTGTGTGCCGCTGTGCTGATTGTGCCATTATCGATCTCTTGAGGTGTGCTCTGTTAGAAAAGGCAATAAAATTGTAATTTATTTTACTTTATTAATTTTTTTATTGGAAATATTAACATGGTATGACTGAATCAATACCTCTGTGTTTGACCTTTGAAGAACATTAAACTTTCATCTGTTTGTGACACATGACCAATACATTTCAGGATAAAAACATCCCCTTATGCTTGCAGGAAATGTCCCGAGTGGACTCGTGCAAAAAACACCGGCAACATAGCATTAATTATTGGCTAATCTAAACTAGCACATATTTTGCCAGTGTAGGTTACTAATAAAAAAAAAGTTGTACTTTGTTCTCATCACGATTCCCGTCTCATATATTTAAAGGCCAGACTGCTCTTTTGCATATCCTGGACCTTTAGGCTTTTTCTGTCAGTTCCCCTTCATCTCCTCTTTAATCTTTATCACACAGTGTCTGCATTTTTCCACTTATAAATATATGAGTCCTAGAACAACAAGGACCAATATTTTCTTACAACTAGAAACGCTTTGTTTAAGCACCACCTTTGCTTTTCATTGAGATGGAGCAGTAATTGAGTGTTAACTCCAGTAACAAATTGTTCTGCATTTGCAAGTCACTTTGGATAAAAGCACCTGGAAAATGAATTAATGTAAATGTCAATGTAAATTATTGCATTTCACGTTCAAATAAAAGTTCATATTTTTAAGCAGCTCATGTAGGTTTCTTTAACTAAGTGATATTCTTTAATAGAATTTTAAAAAATTAATAAACTGATCAAAAACTAAATAAATCAGGATACATTATAGTGTAATTTGACAATTCAAAATAAGAGTTTTACTCAGTTATGTCAATGCTCCAGTCTTCAGTGTCACATCATCCTTCAGAAAACATTTTAAAAGGCTGATTATTATTGTTAAAGACTTATTGCCTGCTTAATATTTTTATGTTTTCTATTTTTTTTTTATAAAACTGTGATGTATTTCCTCCTCTGAGTTATTAGAATTTTTAAAAAAGCATTTATTTAAAGTAGATTTTAAAAGATTATAATTTAAAAGATTATAATTGATTAATTTAATGCATTCTTGCTAAATAAATGTTAACCTTGAATGTTGACCCCAAACATTTATAAAATAGACTATGCATATAGGTACAAATATTATTCATATATGTAGAAATAACATGAATGTATCTGATGATCACTCACCTGAACAATGAAGAGAATCAGGCACATATAGAGAACAGCAAAGTGTCTCATTGTCCCGGCTGTTTGGATCTAAGTTGAGGTGCTATGTCTGTGGCAGTGCCCACCTACATCCACCTTTTTAAATACTGCTGATAAGGACCACTGAAATATGCAAAATCACCCTTATGTATGTGACACAACTCGATTTCAGTTATCATGGAAAATTCATCATCATCAAATAACCCCTGACATTTAGTCACTTTAGTCACTCATAAGGTTGCTTTTCAGAAGCTTTTGTTGGTCCCTTATCTTGCTTCATGAGTTCTTGTTCAGAGTACGGCTTCCTTGGGAGACAATGCATTGCTGTTTTTCCCCAGCATTCACTTTATGTTGTTTACTGAGTGTCTGATATGATTAGTCACTGTGTTTACAGATATTTGACTGTAAAGGTGATTACATTTTCTCAAGTTTTACAGCATGTGCCTGCATTCCAAGGTTTTTTTGTTTTGTTTTTGTACTGACCTGCACTGACATATAAAAACGCTCATGAAGTCACTCTCACAAATTAAACTGTCACTTCTAGAATGTGGTTTGGTTTCTTGATTATAGTTTGATGGAAATATAATTTGAGGAGATGTTTTGCTATTAGGTTTGCATAAACAAATCCAATTTCAAATGTTTTTAATGTACGAAAAGGCATCACGTGGGGTGTGTTGTTGAAGCACAATCTGTTTAGATCTAAACAAATAAAAATATGATCCTTTTTATTTATCCTGAGATTCTGAATGTAAAAAAACACAGTTTGGCCCGTTGTAAACTGAAAACCCACCTCTTGTTGTGATGGTATGGAATTGGACGATATTGATTATTAGTGAGACTCCAAACAGTCTAACAGTCTTACAAAGGTTTGTGTATATATGTGTTACTGATGAGTTAAAATTGCAGAAGCTGTTTTTATAGCTTCACTGCAATAAATTATATTTTTTTACTTTTTAGAGGAAGGGTTCAGGTTATAGTACAACAATTATAATTGTTCCAAGATATTGTTATAAAGTCTAAACTGAAGCATTAGGTGCGGAGTCAATAAAGGGGAAGGGCACTTCTCAAACAGGTAAATTATGCTTTGTTTAACAAAGACGTGTGTTTGTGTGTGTGTTGTTTTTGTTGCTGTTGTTTCCACTAAAGTTAAAATATTCTGGTAGTAATAATAAACAAATAGTTTTCCCTTGACTCACATTACAGTCAAGTATTTACTGGCAAGTCACATGTTTGTGAGTTATGAAAATAGGAACTAATATTTATGAGACTCTTCTTTCATTGTCTTGAACAAAACCAATAGAAAGGTAAAACAGGATATTAAATTACCATTTTATAAATCCTATTTTGTAAAATCATGATTAAATAAATAAGCAAGCAGTATAAGGAAAAATTTGTATAAAATGTGCTGTTTCACTTATATAATTATGTAGCTTAATTTAATAATAAAATATAGGCTGATTACATACTCTTTGTTTGGATATACTTCAATATAGCCTAGCTAATTAATTATTAATTATAGAACAGAAAGTTTTATGCAGAACAAGAACATGTACATAAAAATAAAAATATTTATTATATATATATATCTGTGTTATAATCATATAGCTTAAGACATAACTTATCTAAGCCTATTTTTAGCCTTATTTGTTTATTCAATTTAATTTCTATATTTTACTGTATCAGTAGCTTTAATTCAGCTTTAAACAGTATGGTTTCGGTTTATTGTTTGCCCTTTTTTCTCCGGTATTTTCCATGAATAAATAAGAAATAAATCACCAATTCCCTTTCAAAGCTCCTGGTTTAAATTAAGCGAATTTAAAAAATGTTATGTTAAAATTAAAAATGTTACATTTTAAAAAGAAGGCCGCCTACAGACGAAACTTGCGTGATGACGTCCGAGCTACTCATGGAAGTGACGTAACTCTTCGTTTGTTCCTCCAATCAGAGCTCACAGCGCACGATTTCGAACGTCAACGTCCCCGACGGATAACACGCTACAGAACCAACTCATACAAAATAAACAACTTTTGCGGTTATCCAGTATAGAGTAACTGTTTATTCGTTTTATGAAGTCAGCAAATAACGTGTTTTGGTGAAGCTCGGCGTAATATGGAGATCAGCGCTAGCGCTAGCCCGTGAACAGCTGATAAATTTTAACACTGGACTAGCTTAGTTCGTGATTCTGTGACTGATCGTGTGCAGCTCAGCCATGGTTCGGGAGCGGGTGGTGCAGAAAAAGTCCTTCCAGCAGAGTCTGGACGACATCAAGGACAAAATGAAGGAAAAGAGGAACAAGCGTCTCGCCAACGCTTTAACGTTAGCTTCTAGCCGCGGCCTGTCAAAACTGAAGAACAAAAACACAGGTGCGATTACATGACAATTTAGTTTTGTGTTGCATCCAGTGGCTACTATATTGTTTTATGTGTGACTTTAGTTGTACCCTTTGATGTGTTTTTATGTATAACTGATAGTTTGTCTTTAATGATAACGTTTGCACCACTGCCAGTAACGTTAACGTTACCAGGTCTA
The DNA here is from genome assembly GCA_032357475.1 of Enteromius thamalakanensis. Taxonomy (NCBI): domain Eukaryota; kingdom Metazoa; phylum Chordata; class Actinopteri; order Cypriniformes; family Cyprinidae; genus Enteromius; species Enteromius thamalakanensis. The sequence goes on from JAUCMT010000043.1 coordinate 13,107,515, forward strand.
TGGAAACATATCTCTTAAAGGGACCGTTCACATAACGTAAAACTATAAATTGTGTTATTTAAGTTGTTTCAAACCCATCTAACGTTAACTGATTTTCTTTTCTGGAAAACAAATTGAAACGTATAGGCTCAGATCCATTACATTGTTTTCTATTAACCCTAACATCTCCATTTGTGTCGCACAGAAGGTCACACAGGCTTGAGAGAAAATTAAAGCACTGCATATTACAGTTTCAGTTTACAATATGTTATGCCCTACACAGCTACAGTGAAGCCTTTTGTCCTGAAGAGCGTCCAGGTGAATAACAAAGCTCTTGCAGTAGCCCTGCAGACAGAGAGGGAGAAGGTACGGCAAGCGCAGGGGGTCATTCTGCAGCTCAAGAAAGAAAGGCAAGCGCTCATCTTTCACCTGCTGATGCTGAAGAGGACGCTTAAAGATCGAAGACCTGCTGATAGTGCCCAGGTGAGAGGTCTACGCAAGTTCTCATGCAGACACCGAGTACTTATTTTCTGTGGTGCTTATAAATGTGGAGTTGAAACGGTTGTTGCATCCATGATTTTTCTTTGTATCGGTGTATGAAAGTATGTGTTTGAAATTATTACACTTAATCGAAGCTCTGCTAGATTCGTTTTCCTGCTTGTTTTTGTAGGTTTCTCCCATCGAGACGAGTCCAAATCAGCCCATCAGTCCTAAGTAAGCAAAAGCAAATCTGTAGCTCTAAAGCTTTTAATTAAAAATAACACATGGTGTCAGTGAGATGTTTTTGAAAGAAATCTGTTATGATCACCAAGGCTTTATTTGCTGATTAAGAGCACCAATATTGTAACATATTACTATAATTTAATATAAAGCTTCTGTATTGAATGTATTTTAAAATATAATTTATTCCTGTGATGGAGAAGCGGTGTTTGATATTGTTACTGTCATTGCGGTACAGACCAGTACATGTGGTTGAGAGGGATATCCCTGATCATCACTCAGCAGAAGCACCTTTTACAGCAGGTACTGGACCAAAGCCTTATCACTTTAATTCCTGAATACTATAAGCACTCTGTATGTTTGTAGTTTTAATCTGTACTGGTTTATGTTTGCAGAGGCTGTTCCGGGTTGTCGCAGCGACCGACAGCTTTCATTGCCCCCCACCGTAGGAACAAGGCGAAAGAGACGCTCAGAGGTTGTGAGGAGACGAAGCTCACGTTTGGACTCTGGCAGGGTTGAGAAATGTGACACATTGGATGTGAAAAGAGAAGAGACTGTTGATAACAGACAGGAGATGGGGCCAAACACACCATTGGAAGAGGTGCGTCATGAACAGGAAGAGCTTATCGAGGAACAAGCTGAACAAAAAACAGGGCCGAACTGTGAGTTCAACCAAGAGATATCTGAACTCCCAGCCGTTCAGCACTCGACACCTGAGCCCCCCCAGCGGCCCGCCAGACAGCCCAAGAAGAAGCCTACCCAAGCTGCTCCCCGCCCCAAACCAGAGAGAGGACGCAAACCAGACCGAGCCCCGCTGAAGAAGCCATGGGAAAACCCCAAACCCCGCGCTCGCTCCAAGAGCCGCGACCGATCTCAAAGTCGCGCAAGAGCCGCGCATCCACCTGCTGATCGCCTTAACTCCTCGTTGGGTGGCAATGACACCTTTGACTTCGACTGTGAGGAGGCCATCCATCTAACGCCTTTCAGAGCAGGAGTCAAAGCTGTGGAGAAACTGTCGCCTGATGCTCCGAATAAAGAGGAAGAGGTCATGCCCAGTCCTGTTGCCATGGAGACCAACAACACCCTCTCAGAAGATGACCAGGATGCAGATGATTCTCCTTACGTACCGAAGAGGAGATCCAGAAGAGCTAGGAGTCCACCTCCCAGGCGGGCTCGCTCTAAAAGGCGGTCTGCTCAAGAGGCCAGAGGAAAAGAAAACCCTAGACAGAAGCAGAACCATGCTGACATACAGCACACAGGTAAGCCTTCAGGTTTTAGTTTGTGCATGAAACCGTTGCCTTTTTGGTTGTTTGATTTGTTTGTTTTAAACAAATGTTCTACAGGAAAAAGTGTGCATGAAACAAAAGAAGTTGGCCTGCATCTCCACGATGATCTCGAGCCAGGCCTTCTGCTCCCATGTTCACCAGTTTGTGTTCCTGCTGAGAATCCCAGCCAATCAGAACCAAGCCAAGAGAACTGCCAAGGTAACCTCATTTAAATACAGGAAAATGATTTAAGAAAAAACAGTAACTATGAAGAATTCTCATCTATTCAGTGAAGCATTTTTTTCAGAATTATGCAGCTTAAATAAAGTGTTGATTCTCCCTTCAACAAATGAAGGCCTCAGATCAAGTCAGAGCAGAAATTCTTCAATTTAGCCATGCATTTATCATTAACTTACATGCACTGCAAAAAAAATCCCCTTACTAAGTATTTTCCAATGCAAACCTCTGTGCAAATTGAAGATATGAAGTCTTGTTTTATGAGAAACTATACGATAAGATTATGCTTAACCAAGAACAAATCAACTTATGAAATTGTTTGTCTTTAAATTAACTGTCTTGACTAAATAAAAAATCTGTAGATAATGGCATTGAAAAACAAGACAAAATACTGAGGAACGTATTTACAGTGATAATGTTTAGAATGTACAGTAAGTGTTATTCCTATATTCTAGTGGTTGAGAGCAAAGGCATTCATTGAAGTCTTTATTTTGCTAAATTAATAAAAAAATGGAGATCTGTTGAAGTTATGAAGCATTGCTAATACAAGACACTTACATTTAGATGGATTGGATTGTTGTCCATTCAATTTATTTGGTCTTATAAAGTACAAAAACCCAGTATTAACAGTATAAATATTTTCCGTTAGCGCCACCTTCTGTTGTTCCAGTGGAGTCTCCGATCCCGATAACTCCTGGTGGAGAGGCGGAGCTTATGATGATTGACTGCCCAATATTTGAATTTCCAAAGCACCCTTGCAGCTCATCCGACCAGGAAAATGAAATGCCCTTGGTGCACAGAGGCAGAAGAAAAGGTAAAATCTTTACACTTTTGTGTTTTTGACTCCCGTTACCTCTGTTGTCCTGGGCACTCTCGTCTCTTGCATCAGTCGTCTTTATTCTCATCACATGTATGTGCATCTATCTATTAGTCACTCACCAGCATCACATTTCTTGGGGTCACTTTTTCCAGAAGTGGTAGAAGGAAAATGAATTTGTCACACACATGCACTTGTGTTTCTGCAGGTGGGCTGGTTGTTCGCTCCTTTCTGGGCTTGGGTTTGAGTGATGTGACAAATCTCTCCCCCGCAGCCTATCAGAAGCCCATGTCTGCTCAAAACACCCCTCAAAGCTCCAGTCGTAAGCGCCGCTGTACGAGCACCGTCAACTACAAGGAGCCCTCAATCAACTCGTAAGTTCTGGAACTGACTGGTATTCTTCCTTCTGGAATTGTATTTTATTCAAAGCTCATCTCTTTGTCATCTAATGCACTTTTTTTTTTTAGGAAACTTCGGCGTGGTGACAAATTTACAGACACCCGTTTCCTGCGTTCCCCCATTTTCAAACAGAAACCCACTTCCCGCCGGAGTTCATTTAAAAAGATGGAATTGTATAACGAGTCTTTTGTGGGTTGTCGCTGAATAACTGATGTAAATGAATAGGACGCAGCTTTATAGAATTACAGTGCTGACTGTCTAAACCTTTGCATTATTTTTTCCCTATAGGTTTTTAACTGTTTCGTAATGGAATTTGTTATTGTTTGACTTTAATTGTGAATTTTAATAAAGTCTTTTCTTTTAATTGTTACACAAAATGAACTG
>JAUCMT010000043.1:13120043-13130225 GCA_032357475.1 Enteromius thamalakanensis
TTTTCTTATAAGGCATTTTTGTAAAAGTTGCTTAAATATCTTAATTAAACTAATGCCTAGTCCTGGCTTAAGCTAAGAAAAAACCATGATACAAACCGAACCGTGGGTTTTGTGAACCGTGCCACCCCTACGAGACATGTTCAGTAACTTTGACTTAAACTGATGCAATAGAAGTGAGGTTATTTGCCAGCTTCTCTGGAACAAGAGTGAGTCATTTGAAATAATTGATCTGATTTCACATGTTGCAACACATAAACAAAGCCAGCTACAGTGCATTAGTAAAATCCTTTCTATTTTCCAGAGGCGTACTTGGAGACCCGATTCTGATTTGTTCATTTAAAGACAAACTAAATATTTCCAGAATTTCTATGCAACTTTAAGCCTTCTGTTTGATGGTAAACATTCACATCCCATATACAAAATGTGAGATGAGAAGAGATTTAGCCTGCTTATTTAGATAAACCGTAATCTATACTGCCTAAAGCCTGCTCAAGATCTGCTTTTTTTTTGCTCCAAATAACCTTCAACCTCCCAAGAAAATAAATACAATGTTGTACCTTATTAAAAAGATAATCTATACAGTCTGTGCGCTCCATTAAAAAGCAGCATCCACATAGACACCCAACTATTTATATTTATAAGACACTTGTTAAAACTGTACGCATTTAACATAATACAGATCGATACATGCATGTTGATGTGGCTCAAACACACTAAAAACATGGAACAAACAGGTAAGGATCATGACAGCAAACATATGACACCTCTGGTATGGATATCAATCACTAAAAAATATACAAGTTCTGCTATTGCTGTATATTTGACCATCTTTAACACACAGTCGGAAGCAATAAGACATTGCACTGCATGATTTAAAGCGACTGTAGTGTATTTTGGCGATTTGGTGAAGCCCCCTACAGTTAAATAATATTCACTTTCGTAAATATATCACTGTCAGATGTGTCTATAAATAAGTAAACAAATGAAAAATGCTATCAGTGAAAGCATAACCTTGTAAGATATATCATATGCATTACGGTATTTTTCCTTTTTTTTCTGTGTGAATTTTCTCTGAACATTCTGAGACATTGAAGACACCGATCAACAGGAAAACCGAACCATGAACTGGGCATTTTAGTTGATTTAGAAATCCTGTTAAATAGTAACTATTTAAGCATTTTCTGTCTGGGTGCAGAGGAAGAGTCCACTAGAAGCTTAAACAAATTATATTAATAATAACATTGAATTTAGCAAAACTTTTTTGTACATGTATGGCAACTATAATTGCAGTAGATGGCAGCAGAGAATTATTATCAGGGATTCACATTGCAGCTAAAAACAGCTGAAGTTCACAATGGTTGCCATTATCAAAATAATTTTGTCCATCATAATTTTGTCCATCGATGTTAAGGTGTATAAAAATTAAAATGAATATATTAGAATAGGGTGATTTTAGAATGCATACTATAAATAATAACATTAATATTGTTCATATTATTAACAACATGTCCATATCATATTTAATATGTTATTTTTTTGTTGAAATACTTTTTACTAGGCTATATTTAACATTGCAACTTATCATTTTTAATATCTATAATATATTTAAGTTTCCTTTAATTGTAAGGTGTCTTTGTAACACTGTAATTATATATTGAGTAGTACTGAGTAATATTCACATTATATTTCATAATTTGTTTTAAATATACACATTTCTTTATTTTGTGTAAATATACTTTTATGCTACACTTTTATTTTACTTTTCAAATACTGTTAAAATACATTATGAACAATGCCATTGAGTGTTTAGTCATGTTTGACATTACATTATTTATTATATTTGCACCAGAGTTTATTTTCAGGGGCATTTTGTCTTCTTGCATAAAAACACACGGTATGCCAACCAATTATTTTAAATACTTCAATGGAAATATAATTTCACTATTTAAGCAATAATGCTGGTCGACTGTTACAGTATGTGTTAAATATAAAATGATCCGTAAATAGACTAATCCAAGATGTCTTAACACATAATTTGCTCTACTGCTCTCTTTTAGTAAAATAAACAAATTATTAAAACAAAGCAGCACAAAAACATAAAATATAGAACAAACCTGATATCCAAAATAAAGCCTTATTATAAATATAGCATGTTTTCTGTTTGTCAATGATATTTTGGCACTATTTTGGTCTAAAATTACAACGAGACAACAACTGAGCCATTGTTATGACAGTGTTTTGAAGCATTTAAAAGAAAAGGAAGGGCTCGTCCGGGATTTGAACCCGGGACCTCTCGCACCCTAAGCGAGAATCATACCCCTAGACCAACGAGCCTCATGGGTAGAGGACTGGGATAACTTTTCTTTAAGCACAAACCTGCCACGTTTAATGTAAAAAGTGTATTTACGTGTAACTGTGAGACTCTGACCCGTGCTTGTTACTGCCACCCAGCGGACACACACTGAACTGCACACTTTACTGGCTCTTAACGCATAAACTGCTACCTAGTAGGCTAGTCTACACCATCTTGGTCGGACAGTATTATTTCATACTCGGTTGTGCATGCTCTGTATGCGACACAATATAATGCCCTCGTGGTTCTTTATCATTTGCTTATAAAGCTGAAATGACTTTAAGGTATATGTGCCAGAGGATGTTGGGAACGAGTCAGACATTGTGGTGTATCAGAGGTAAAAAATGATATTGAATGATATGAATATCTTGCACAAATTTAGATTCATGTCTTTGCACATTTTTGTATCACCACGAGCCACATGGTTTCATTTGGTTTCGTCAAGAGTTTTTTTTTTCTCAAAGAATGTGTGCCCATTGACTTGCATTTTATGACTGACAGATGGTTTGAGTTAGAAATCTTTGTTTGTGTTCTACTGAAGATCTTAGACGGCCTGGGGGTAAGCAGATGAACATCAAATTATCATTTTCTGATGAACTATCCCTTTATGATTTGGATCTGAATAAACAGGACAGATCAGATTCCAATCAGATGCACAAATAATCTAAATCTTTATCTAGCCTTCAGGACTCAACTCACATGCACAAAGATTGTTGATTTCAACTTTCTTGGAAATAAGGGTGGAGCAGACCTCCTCAGCTAAACACTGAAATATATCAACCTCCATTTCTTTAAACTAGGGCGCCATTGCTATACGTTTCATTTTTAACAGTTCATGATGTTTACTGATATCAAAGGTGAAGAAGTGGTGGAGAGAGATGAGGGTCTTTGAATGGGAGTTGAGGCCTTGACTGATATATTTGATACATTCGCACTATCTCAACTACACTCTCATAAATAAAGGTACAAAAGCTGTCATGGGGTGGTACCTTTATTACACTTTTGTACCAATTAGGTCCAAATATGTATACTAAGTATTAATATGTAGCTTCAAGGTACCAAAATGGGCCCAGTAACAGCTTTTGTACCTTAATTTCTGACAGTGTAATGTAATCTTGTGCATTTTAGTCAATGCCCCACACTTATTATACTATTAAATCAGTTCTCATGAATTTTATTTATTTTATTTTTTTTACAGGTAATGAACCAATGGCCGATCCCCTATTTAATCTGCTGATGAAATCAGAACAGCACCAAAATATTAATAATAACACTTACAGTTTTAACCATGATTGTTTATCACTGATTCTTCTTCTCTCTCTTTCCTTTACCTGGAAATACTTGAACTTCAGGTATTTTTTCCATGGCCAAAATGTTAACATTGCCCTCTTAAGGCCTTAAAATGCTCCTGTGACTCCAGCTGGAATGAGCTCAATGATGGCAACCAGCCCTGATTAAAAAACAACACAGAGAAAGACAGACAGAGACAGTAATCAAAAAGGCATTCAGCTTTTGACAAAACATGTGAAAATCAACCATTCGTGTGGCTGAAAAGTTTTGTGTATTGTTACAAAATACAAAAAAAAATCTCTGTTTATAACTAAATTCACACATAAAAAAATTAAAACAGATTGTAATTATATATTTAGTTTAACAAGGTTTGGGCTGTTTTGTGCCCATTGGTGTGTGTTGCTTAGCACCGATCAGTAATATGTTCATTTAGCCACGTGCACGTTGTGGAAATATAAAAAGGTTTGTTTTTAGGGTATGAATAACACTAAACCACGCAGAGGCAGTGTTAATCGGACACTCTAAGATCAACTGCGCATGTCTTACCTCCAAATTGAAAGGGGGAGTTTTTTTTAATTGTTTAGTAATAACCGCTCAGCGGCAAGGACAGGTATTGAGGAGTTCCTGTTTCATTAATACTGTCTTTAAAAAAAAGAAAGATTCATTGCATGTGATATAAAGTTTGTGGAGACACGTTCTAACGTTAACGTTCCTCGGTTGATGTACGTCACTTTGGATTTAATGCGTCGCTGCCTACGAGTTAGCGTTAGCTCTTGTGAATATTTTAAATAATAGTTTTTCCCAAATCAACAATTTGTGCTCAGTATAAACTGCCATATGGTTTTTTTGCAGTGCATTGAGGAGATTTGAGTTCAATTTTGCGGGACACAGGTTTAGCTCGCACGCAAATGCACGTGTTTGTTAACGTTGATCGCCGTGGGCTTCAGTGATGCTTCCGTGCAGCGGCGTTTCGAGGATCAAATTGAAAAGGGATTTGTTTAAGCCCAATAACAAATCGGAGCCGAACAAACGCAGATGGAACGGGCCTAAAACTCTGTCTGGGTTAAATCCACTTTTCGATCGTGGCATACAGGTACAAGACCAAACTACTTCTCCGGAGGCTGCAGAACGAAACGCCAACGAAATCTGCGGTACAACCGACCGTGAACATCTGTCCCAGTTTGATGGGCAAGCGACCTCCAAACAAGACGCTCATGTTCAAGATGACGGCCGCGGAGAGGGTTTTAATCAAGGTACTTTCCCATCCACAGTCAGTGGTTTTAGTAACTGTCAAGGGGGTGGAACTAAATCTCGAAGTACCTGTACTAGGAGTCAGCCAGTGTCAAAAAAGACGCCGAAACGGTTGTCCGAACATAGAAAGGAGTTTTTCTACCGTTTGCGTTTAGCTTTGTGCTTAAAACGTCGAAATGGCGGGAAGCCTGAGGTACAAGGGCCAACGGAAGTGCACGCGCTGTCTTATACAAACAGTAACGCGTCGGTTGAGTCAGGTAATATCTCTATTAAATCCTCGGTCTGTGAGGAATCAGTGGGACAAACTCCACCTGCCCAGTTAGATACAAAGCACGATCACAACACTGAGCATTTGGTGCACGAAAAGCATCGTACCGGAAGGGGAAGAACAAGGAAACTGTTGATTGATCATTTTTGTGGCCCCAATGGACAGGTGAAAACTACCATCAACAAGGACGCTCGGCGAGCCCATGCAAGTAAAGCCAGGCGTGATATTTCTGGACAAACACCAAGTAAGGGTCAAGACGTTCCTATACATACAAATTAAAGTATACTGCGTGAAAACACATGGTATATTTACAGACATCATGTTTCAAAGTCAGTTGGGGTAACTACAAGCCCTTCAAAATGTATAAGAAAATGCATTTGCTAAATTATGTTGATATAGTGATACTCCACCCAAAAGTTCACTCATTAATTACCTTATGAATCCCAGATGTGACTTTTTTCAGATGCACATAAATTAAGCTTTTTATTTAAAAATGCTAGCTGTATAATGTAAATGCAAAAGTAGATGCTTAATTACAAAATGTGATTGCAGTGGTAATCCATCTCGCCCCACTGAATGAATCAAAGGACCGGAAGTGATGGTTTATAGTTGAAAATTAATCATATTTAAGGATTGCTTCAGTTCAAAAGACGTTTATTCATTCTCTGATATCATATAAGCAGGGATTTAATTGGGCCGGGGCTCAGCTCCAGGGCTCCAAATTAATGCTTCATTAATGACAGTCAAGTAACATGATTAAAACATCTACTACTAAAAATAATAATGTAAACAACCACACACACTCTGATTTTATTGCATTTAGAGAAGGTGTCAAATAGTGGATACATAGATAATATACTGCTTCAGATTAAGTAATATTTGTACCCAATACCATAGAGCCCCCCCACATAAATCCCAATTTAACCCCTGGTATCCTTGTGAACAAGATTGGTGTTGTTTTTGAAGAATTAACTTTTGGATTACTATTCACTATTGCCACAAAGGGATGGATTTTCCTTCTTAAAATCTTTATTTGTGTTGATCTGAACAAAAAGGCATATATCTAGACACACTTGGATGGATAAATGGAAGATTTAAAATTTTGGACTGATAAGATTACTCTAATTAATGGAGTTTAATGAAACTATTAGGGTGTTGTGAAGGCAAGGCTTTTATATTGCATTTTTGCTCTCACCCTTCTCACCTTCTTTGTCTCTGATTGCAGATATCAGTTCAAAACTTGAGCTGAGACGATGGCTTAGGTCAGACACAAGGAAACCCCGCAAACGATCTGTGAAAAATTTGTGCTGTGCTTTGTGTGGTGATGTAAAATACACTCCTCCCCCTAGTAAGAATCTGGCCCCTTTACTCAGTCACTCATCTAGAGCTGACCGCCTCAGCCAGACAGTGTGCCAGAAAAATGCTGGTCATATCTCAGAGTCCCAGAACGCGATGAGTTTCCGCTCTGAGAAATACCCCATGGTGAATCTGTGCGATGTAGCCAGAGTGTTTGACATAGCCTCTCGTGATTTCTCATGTGTCTTACCAGCCGTACTAAGAAAAAAGAGGAAGCCCAAAAGAGTGCAGTGCTTACGGAAAGAATTAAATTTTCCTCCTCATCTCCACGGCATCAAGGAGTATAAAAGTAAGATTGCCAACCAGTCCTGGGACGTTCCCACACCAACCCATAGCTGTGCTTCTTTTTCATCAGGTGTTCCACCATCTGGAGATACGGGCACAGACACAGCTGAGACTCCTGATGGATCTGCCAAGGAATCGGATGCTTGTCTTGCAAGGAATTCAGACTGCGAGAGTATGAGACAGATCGACTTCGAAGGAACTGACTTAGTGCTCCCAGGGTTTGATGACAGTGGTCCTGTTTTGCATTTCTGTGAGAAAGACCAGGACTGTGCGATCACAAACATCTCTGAAAGTCCTACCAGCCCGGCACATCGTGTACCACCTCTAATGCTCAGACGGGTTGCTGTCAATGGTTTTGGTTTCAGAAGTGATGATGATGGGGAGAACAGTGGTCATTCACTGGATGAAGCAAAAGAGGAGGACAGTGGTAATGAGGATTCTGACAGTGAAGTGAACTCGCCTGAGAGTCACTCCTGCCAGCGAGTGCAAGCTTACATATTTTTCCATCAATCCTCATGCGCTCGCACATACAAGACCTGGCCCTTCCCTAGAACAGGCCCTCCTGATGAACTCAGGTCACCACTACACACTGGACCCCGATGGATTGAGGCCACTTCATTTCCTGCCATCGTTCAAACTTCTCTTAGTGAAGAACCTGAATGCTTAACAGATAAAGATGTTCAAAACGAACAAACAAAGCAAAGCGAAGGCAGCTCTGAAACTGGAGAATTACTGGAGTGGCAACCACTAAGTTCATCTGTGCCAGGTGAGACAGCATTAGCAGGGACTCGAGCACAAAGTCTTACGGTGACGCATGATAGTTTTTTTTCAAGACTTGCTGAACACAACAGTAGCAGTTTAGAAGGCCGAGACATACTGGAGCAGCAGCCTTCTGCATCAGGCAAAATGCCGCTTGATTGCACAATTGAAAAGACTCCAAAAAATAGAGCGGAAACACTTAAACCAGGAGGTACATTGATGCAAGATAGCTGTATTTTAAAACTTGCAGACCAAAACGGTTTCAGTTTAAAAACTATAAACAAACTGGCCCAGCAGTCTTCTGCGTCTGGTGAGAAAATGCCTACTTGCACACCTGAAAGGACTCCAAGGGGTCTAGTGCACAGTCCAAAAGTCATATTGACTCATGCTTCCGTACCTGCAGAGGCAAACCAGAGTCTTAAGAAGCCTTCGGAGGATATTCTTGAGTCGTCTGTACCTGTAGTGACAGGACACAAATTTAACGGTCTTGGCTATGCAACATCATTAGAGGAGTGCGGCCTTTTAAAAAATCATTGCCTGCTCAAGAAGTTTGATCAGAAAGAAGTTAGATCCGAAATTCAGGCTGATATCATAATGGAAGATCAAAAATTGTCCAGTAGTGGAGTTTTGGATTGCGAGATCAGTACCCATCCTGTTAGGCAAACCCCAAGAGCTCAGTCAGTCGAGGATCAAGAGCAAACTCTCTATAACCCTGGTTCGCTTTCGGAAATATGTCTTAAAGTAGAAATGCTAAAAGCACAGCATCCTCCTTTAATGATGCCAACTTCTGCAATGGACCAGGATGCTGATGCCACACTGCATACAGCCGGTGACCTTTCAGGAGAAGAGAAGCAAAACCAAGAACTTGACAGCTGTGCAATCACAGACTCTTCTGAAGATGAAAACGAACATATCACTAGTCTGTCGTCAGATGACTCTGTGGAACATAACACTGCTGTGAGCTCTCAGTCTGATGGTGATGGGACAAGTCCGATGAATGATGAAGAGCAAGACTCCACCCCTTCACAATTTCCAGTGGTTGCAGACCACTTTCTGGATGTTTCTCGAGCGTATGAAGATGATGTCCTTGTGCTGGATGTGATACAAGATGATCCAGAGTTGTTTGGGTCTGTTGTCACTGAAACTGTGAGTAAACCGGGCACATCAGCAGAGAAATGTGGAGAGACACCGCCGAAGACAGAGAAACTTCAAATGGGGAACCATTGCAAGATTGTCTGGGACCTAAATGCCAACGGGTAAGTAATTTATTATTTAATAATTGTACATAATTTGAGATCTCTAATGTCCAAAAATGGTCTTACTGAAAGATTGATATTTACCTGAATTTTTAATTTTATTTTTTTTATGATGCATGTAGCTTTTGCATTTGTTCTGTTTCTTTAAATTTGTCATCTTGCAATGTTTTTTTTTTTTTTTAAGCTCCATTGAATCTTGCCCAAGTGCTGCAGACATTAAGACCGATACTCTGAAAGATGGTGATTCTCTGACAGGTCTGACTAAAATGTTAAACCATGTTTATTTGATTTTTGTTTCTGTCCTAATGCTGATTTATTTGTTTAATAAGCATGTGCAAAGGTTCCGTTGTCCTTCAAATATATGGACCTGTATTATTTTTACAAAAAGTAAGACAACTTCTGTTTCTCATCTACAGTTAAAGAGACAGAGAACTGCAGAGCTCAGCATGTCCAGGAAATGAGTATTTTAAAATCAGAGGTTAGTTTGTATGCCTCTAAAAAATGTGTAATTGAATTATCTGAATGTTGCTAAATTGTCAAAATTATTACAATGTTTTTTATTTGGCATATTTAATGGGAAATCATTTTTTTTGCTCATTGGCATAGTAATTAGTATGTTTTGAGCAATTATGATAGTTTTGTTCTGAACACATTGTGATGAGCTACTTTGAAATGTTCTTACAGAATGCCACAGATTGCAATAACAACCAAGAGATGAAACTAACAAATGGGATTACATTAATAAACACAAGGGCATCAAGACCTGTGATGGACACATGCAGTAACGGTAGGTCAGATACAGAAAACCAGAGATTAGTCCACCTGAAATGTTTATAATGTCACGTAAGAACTGACTGTATATAATGTCTGTGTTTAAATAATCTAAGCAAAATGTAATATTCTGTTTTATGTCCAAGGGTATGAAGTGACTCCAAAAGAGACTTTCACTGTGAGAACTTTCAACAGTAATGTGAGTATGCTCCATCTGTAAGATGTATAGCTGATAGAGCTATTTTATTCATTCTGCTTTACTGTTTTCTAATGCATTATATACATATTAGCACATTTCCAATCAATCTTCTCTGTGTCTTCAGTATTGTCGGTTCTACTTCAGTGAATATAGTGCCTGCATGCGAAGTACCTGTTGGTTCCTGCACGTACCACGAGATGGAGATGAAAAGGTGTGTGTTGTGTCATTCTGTTGCAGTGTGTTTTAATGAGTGCCCCCTTCTGGTTATTTTCAGAATAAGTTGCTGCTTGAGTTTCAGACGTGCTTTTTCACACCTCTGGTTTGAAAAACTTTCTGAAAAGGGGCGTTGTTCACTGGGGGTAGAGCGTGGAGACAAGGCGGAGACTGTATTAAA
>JAUCMT010000043.1:13130325-13143047 GCA_032357475.1 Enteromius thamalakanensis
CAACCAGGTACAACTTTTACACAGTGGAAAACCAACAGAGCCGAGTTGAGCCGAGTCGAGGCGAGCCGAGGCGAGCCGAGACGAGCTGGAACTATGTAGTGGAAAAGCGCCAATATATTACTGTTTTAAGCAATGTACAGCATGTATATATCTGTAAACAACTCAAAAGTGTTTTAGAGGTTTTTTGACCCTTTTTGTTTTATGTTTCAGTTCTGCATGGAAACAGTAAAGAAGTTCTGTCATACTGGGAAACACGTTCTGATTATACGTGCAGGTAACAGGACTTTATTACAGCAGTTATGTTAATGAATACTCCCAGCATGACTGAATGGCTGTCTGTCTTCCTGTGTGTAGTGGAGGTGTTTATGGGATACTACAGCAGTTGTTCTCCGAGCGTGAGTTTCAGCCAAGAAGTTGTCAACTCTCTGCTGTCGTCTCTCGTTAATTTTTGTTTGCTGAGAGAATTTCAGGCAGTTGTTAACTTGCTTCTCAAACACATGAGGCTGGTGAGTGTGCTTACATGGAATCATTTACTTTTTTTGGAATCTAATTTTAGATAAATAATATCTATATTTTTTATTATTATGTCAGCCTCCACCAGAGATTATGTTGGCCATTTTTAAACTTGTGATGGAAAGAGGGCTGATGAACTGTGTACCTGATCTCATTCATCTCACCTCAAGGGTAATGCTCAAATTTAAAGCATCAGATCATAAAGTTTTATATAAATGAGTTAAGAGATGGTGCACTGTTGCATCTTATTTCAGATTAGCTTCAAGGTCTATTAAATGTGTGTTTAGATGGTCGAGGCAGGGTGTGTATTCAGTGTGGATCAGTGTGAGGTCATGCAGAGTCATCTCCAAATGATGCAGGTTTCTAGACAGCAGATGGATATTTTCCTTGCTGTTAAATGCAGGTATGCATCCTTCCACAGCAGCTCATTTGCATTATTGTTGTTTTATCATATTACATTGAAATCATCACACAATGTCACAAAAGCATACTGTTATGTATATTTGTAGAGCTTTGGTAACTAATCCCCATACCTCTGAGCTGTCAGATCTGGCCCAGGCTGTTGTTAGAGTTGAGGTAAGACCACTGCCTCACTACTACTATAGACACATATACATTTATTTTTCCTTTCTAAGTACTGCCATTGTTTAGAAGTGTTGTTTGTGTGTGGCCAGATGCTGAAGCATCAGGAAGACTGGGCTGGACTGGCTCTATTATTCTGCAATGTTTGTGTGGGGTCACAAAGCCAAATGGAACTAATCAGACTCTGCTGCTGCGTTACTATGGCACTGCTGAAGGAGCCCAAAGGCAAGCTCACCCTACCGTATGAGCTGTTTGCTGAATCAGGTACACATTGGGAAGTGATTCAAATGTACAGTAGTGCTCAAATATTTAGAGTTGAGAAGATTTTTTACAATTGAAATAGCTGCATTTAAAATTAACACTATCCACAACATTTGACCTTACGTTAAAGTTGCCTTTAAACCTAAAACCTAAATGGCTCTTGTCCATTATGATCATTTCATACAAATGTTGACTATATTCAATGTCGAAAAGTGTTTTTTTTTTTACCTTTTATAAACGTCTAATGCTCTTACTCTTGAGCTATCTATTTCAGTCCTGCTGAATAAAAGTATTAAATTTTTTATAATAAAAATGTTCTGACCCCAAACTTTTGAATGGTATTGTAGCCTTTTTTAGTCTAGTTTTTATTTACATCAGAGTGTGCTATGGTTATTAATAGATCAAATGGAAAAATAAATCATATAGTTAGTTTCTGTTATATAATATGTTTTCTGTGTTTTATAATAATGTATCAATTGGAGGTTTGAATTCTTAAATGATTGTTTGAAAGTTTAGGGAACCCTCATGTTTTAAATGCGTTTTCGTGTCTGTTTCTGTCAGTATGTCAGCAAGTCTTGTCCAATGACATGATAAAAACCATCCTGGGGAGAATTGGAGTCTCTCTCATCTTCAGGTACCACAGGACGCGGGATTGGAATAAGGTGGGAGCGTGTCCTGTTTGTGGAAGTTTCCTGTACAGCAGTGACCTCTGACTGACCGCTGTATGTCTTGCATGTGCTCAGGGAGTGAAGCTGGTCAGTGTGATGTTCAGGCTGCACATTGAGTTCATCACTCTGAAAGGGCTTATGGGGAATGAGCACAGGGTGTCTCGCTGTCAGCTGGTCACTATGGCAACGGAGTTCTTCCTCCATAGCGGGAGTATTGAGGGAGCTTTGAAAATGCTGAGAGGTAAAGGGGAGATTTTGTGTGTGTGCCTTTCAGAATCTGTAAATAAGGAGTCAGTTGTGTATGTGTATCTGCTCCTTCAGCTGATGGCTGGTTTGTGAGCTCCAGCATGTGGCCTTGTGAGCAGGCGGATGTCGAAAATCGAAAACATGTCCTGACGCTCTTAGCTGGGAAAACGTCACACAGAGACGCCTATGAGATTCTTTCCAATTTACCTGGAATCAAACAACCGATAGGTGAGTTATTGGTGATAACTAATACACTGTTAACTGCAATGATTATATGTAGCGATTGAACTTTGCAATTGTGTTTGTAGTGTCATCTGTTTCATATATGCCATTAATGTTACAAGTTAATGCATGGAAAAAAGTATTAATTTCTTCGAAATAATAATATACACTGCCATTTACAAGTAGGATTTTTAGTTATTATTACTTTATTCTGCAAGGCGATTTATGCATGTGTGTTTTCCCATTATTCATTGTAGTTTAGTCTGTTACAACCAGGACTGCCAGTCATTTGTACATTAAACAAATTTTTTAATATGCTGACCAATTGATCCAATTAAATTATGGTGCATACGAATTCAACTTGAATTCACATTTTCAGACGGTGTGCAGATAAACGACTATGCTGAAACATTCAATGCTCATCTGCGTCTGTGTCTGGTAAAGCAGACATTACCAGTCGCTGCAGATATCCTAGAGTTCATGCTAATACATGGTATGGTGCCTGAAACCCTCCAGCTACAGAACCTCATCCATAAACTGGGCAAACAGAACAACTGGAGCCGTGCCAGGGCCCTTTTTAACCGTGAGTAAGATCCCGTCACAGCATCTCAAAATCAACAGTTGCTGTTGTCTCACCTAAACTGATCATTTTTAAGCCAGCTGTTTACAGTCACATGTTTCTTCCAACTGTATTTGATGTAGCATTCGGTATTGCTCAGCTTGACACCAACACACACACACACAATATCCTGTGCACTGTTTGTGTGTGTGTTTCAGGTGCTCAGTCAGCAGGCTTTTACTCTGCAGTAGTGTGTGAAAGAGACTCTCTGTTTCTGCCATGTAACCTCAGTGAAATTGAGATGACGTTGGCCTTCGAGATGTTCATCACCTTGATTAATACCAAACTCCTGGCCCCTGCTGAAGCCTCCCAACCACTTCTCATTTCCCTCCGACGGTAAGTGTGTGTATAATAGACCAATGAGCTTGCAGGCACTTTAATATTTAGTGAGTGTGTGTTGTTTGGTTTAGGCATGCCGATATTGAGGATGTAACGGAGAGTGTGTACTTGGCGGCCGGTTGCCGGCTTCTCTCTGCGGCTCTCATACCAAACCCCAAACTGAGCATCCGCTACACAGCTGTCAATAAAAGCCAAGAACAACACTTCCACCTGGACCGTGCGTCTGCCCACAAATGGTTTTTGCAGAACGAGCGGTGGGCACGAGAGATTTGGGCAAGCTAGCATACACACACACACACACACATATTCCTGTGAACTGTCCCAAAAGTGACACGTTTCAGTCTAATCAAGGTTAATTTATATGTTACAGACTGTTGAAACTGAGACTTCCTGAAACCGGTTGCACAATTTTGTTGTGGTGTTTGTTAAACCGTTATTGATGGACAAGACTGCTTAGTTTTGAGTTGTAAAAAGATTTTGTAATATTTAAAAGGTTAGTTTCGTGTTCTTAACAATTTCAACTTCCAGAGATTTACATCAGAGTCTGCAAACTTCAGTTGTTCATGTGGAACAACAAAACAAACTATTACCCCAAACATATATATATATATATACTATTTAAAGTATAAAATACTATTGAGTTTTTTTTGTTTGCTTGTTTTTATTAACTCTTCATTTTATTCTACTGAATGCTTTGATAAAGGTTTGACAACAGTTAAGTTACTTTCACGGTTACCATTTGTCTTACCAATAAGAAACTGTTGGTGATTAAACTGTAAAGTTTATGGTAGCTCTGAAAGGCACTTATGTACATTCATATAAAAGACATTCCATCATTGGATACAATTTTGTCTAGTTCTGCAATGTGCGCATTTCAGTTTGTTCCGTTTACCTGGAAATAAATGCTAATAAATTTAAAATCGATATCAATCTGAAGTCAGCCCTTTTTTTTCTTGTATTTTGTCCACAGGGAGACGGTGCACTGTTTTTCAGTGCCATTTCTATGCATGTCTGTCTTGTTAAAATTAGAATGCATTATGTATGGGACCCCTATATTTAGTCATGGCCAATGGAAGTCTGTTTGGAAAAGAAGTTTTCTTTTCACAGTTGATTTAATTAAAAAATGGCTTTCTGTACAGCCAACCAATTTTTTGAAATCCCTTTGAATGTAAATCCAATTTGGGATTTACTCGTTCGGGCTGGAAAATTTTGAAGGACTATATGTGAATTGTCTCTTTTTGTTGTTGTTGCTTTGTAGTTTAATAAGCAATATGTTACATTTAAGCAGTGTTAAAAAATGTAACCATTAGCTGAGAATTTTGACGTTTAAGATGCACACAAACTGTTTATCTGTATGAAAAGATTAATTTCTCTTATTGAATTTTGTTGATTCAGAAACGGATAACCAATATAAAAAATAAAAAAAACACTTTGCCTCGCTCTCATTCTTGAGTAAGAAATTCTACGTCAAAAGTATATGCTTTTAATAATAATCTATTTTTGTTTTTAGTTTTTCCCAAAAAACATAACTACATGTAGCAAATCCTGTGTTGAAAAGTAATGGCTCCTTAGTAGTGATGCTTTCTCAGATTCTGACCTCCAGACATAACGGTGCTATTCTCCATCACCACACATCTCTGCGGCTGGGGTGGATGACACTATCCTCAGGACCAGGCTTACTCCTCCCAGCAACAAGAAAATGAGGTTAGTTCAGCGAGAAGATGGGCCTGGGCTAATTGTCACCCTTTAGTGTGCTTTCAAAGTAGTACACTGGAAACACCTGGACTCCACTGATGCTAAAGCGATGGATTTTGCATTTGCAATGCTTGAAAACCACCAACCAAATGTTGCATTTTGAACTATTTGAAGTATTTCTGTGTTGCCTAGCCTAATACACTTGTGTGTGGAGTGTAGCTAAGTTACCATTTAGAGATCAGAAAGAGTCTTCTGTCTTTTTCTCTTTGATATAAGTTAAAGAGCTGGAACAATGGTGTTTTGAAGAAGAAAGAGAAAAGCTGGACTACTGGTGTCTCTTACTCTGCTTAGCTCTTACCATGGGCACAAACTATTCAGATGCAGTTTTTTGTGATTGTTTACATGTAAACAAAAGTAGTACAATAAAAATGAACTTGACTGGTTTTCACTTTAGTGACTGGCTTTGGAAATTATATGCATTTGTCCAAAGTACATATACATGGACTGATTTTTAGCCAGAATTTTAGTGTCTGCTGGTGATTATGCAGTCTTATGCTTTCATGTATTGACTTGTTTGCAGTAATATTCCAGATTAAATGCAAGTCATGCCTCTAAAATGAGAGTTCATATTATTTTGGATAAGTAGATATTGTTTAATT
Source organism: Enteromius thamalakanensis (assembly GCA_032357475.1). Lineage (NCBI taxonomy): Eukaryota > Metazoa > Chordata > Actinopteri > Cypriniformes > Cyprinidae > Enteromius > Enteromius thamalakanensis. Next base: position 13,136,130 of record JAUCMT010000043.1, read on the forward strand.
TGTTTCTGCGTGTTTTGCATGGTCTTGTATGTGTGATCTGAAAGAGAAACATGACTTTGTGATCTTTATAGTTGCACAAAACAAATTTGTGTTTGTGTTAGAAAGGGGAATGAGAAAAAGAGGAAACATGAGATGGCATAGGTGAATCAAAACAAATGCTTGCGATTGTATCTTCTGTTAACCGGACATTTGCAACCTTTTATTTTTTAATCTTGATAAAATGCATCCTAACTCAATTGTTTCAGCTCTGAAAAGGTTTTCTCTATAACTTATAAAAACCTCTAAATTCTTACCCGGTTAATTTAATTTGATTTACTGCACCAAAACTCAGAAAATATAAATATCTTAAAACACACACACACAGGATTTGCATAATAATGGTGACTTGTGATGTATCTAGTAGACACACCCTTGATGTTGTAGTACCACAACACCTCTGATCTCAACCACATCTCACAGAGAAACAATTACAGTGGGTGCTGCAGTACATTAAAACAATCTATTACTGGTAGTTCAGACAGACATCTTGAAGTGTGTATTGTAGGCAGAATAACAAGAAGAATCTGAATTTGTTTTGTAGGAATGGCACAGCTCCAGCTTCAGATGATCACCACGGCTGGGATGGTATTCCTCTCTCTGGGACCTAGTATGGCTTTTCAGATCACAGGTGAACAATGTTTAATGTTTAGTTTTAGCATTTATCTGGTGACCATTTTCCTTTTTCGTGGGCATGTCCTGGCTGGGATTTCTAAAATATATAAAATGCCAAGCCATTGTTTTCATAAAGGAATAACTAGCAGGTGTTGTGGATAATTAACCAATCATTGTGCAGTAAAGCTGGATCTATAGAGATCAAAGCAATGCAAAAATGCATACTATATATATATATATATATATATATATATATGAGTCAGTAGGAAAACAATGCTAAAACTTTGCAGAAATCATGTCCAGGAAAAAGGGCCCCATGGTCAATCTTTTTTAAATGGTTAATAATTAAAAAATGGGCAAGGTTTATTTAAGTTGCTTTAGTGATTCAAGACTAGTATTTTAAAGGTTATGTTCAAATCCTTTAAAGAATAGTGCATGAGTATAGTTAATATAGTTACTATATAACTATAATAATTATATAAATTAGTAACTATAATTTGTCACAGCCTCAGGTTGCTTCAGGGTGTTTGTTTTTAAATAATCTCCTGTAAGTCACTTTAGATAGAATAGCAGAGAAGAAAACCTATAATTGCATAAAGAAACGTCATGTCATCTACAGTTATTCAGTTGGGCAAAAATTTCAACATCAGAGATAAAGAGAGAGATAATTTTTGCCACACAAGTGGTAGTCTTAAAAACAGATTATCTGAGACTGTGTTGCTGCTCCTGTATCTGTGGCACCATGGTCAAATAATTATTATAAAAAAATGAAAATTGCTGCATACCATTTATAAAAAAGATCCCTGGTCTGTTAAGTATTGACTAGTAGCATGCATTTTAGAAGTTTAAATACAAAGAATTAAAAATACAAAATGTCATCTAAATTAAGTGCAATGTCTGCAAGTATGGTCTCAGTGTGCTCAGATATACTCAGACTCTTATAAAACAGCTTTTTAGTGATTTAGAAACACAGTGCAATCAGTCTAATGATATAATTCAGTGATTGAAGAACTGCTACGAAGCAGGCTATTTTAATGAATAAATCCTTATTAAAAGTGACATACATTTAAGCTTATTAATAACAAATATGCATTGTGCACAATTAATACTCCAATACTCCAAAGTTGAATTGAAATCATTAGCTCGAGTTATCTTACAGGAAATGTAAATAGATTTAAACTACACTTTGTATGAAATATAGTTTTTTTGCAAAGGAGCAAAGCTGAAGTTGTTAGTAAAATCTTTCCAAATGTATCAAATCAGGAAATCTGTATTGATATTATACCCCGAATTTTATTACTACAAGTCTTTTATTTGAGTTTTTTTATGACCAGATTATATGTAATCCATTTATTTCAGTTCAATCCATTAATATTCTCTGTTGTGCTAACATTTACAGGAAATCTTGCTTTGAATGGCACGACCCACCAATCCGTTGACACTCCGACGGCTTTCAAAGCTGTTGATGGAAATCGAGCAACAAATTTAGCAAATGATTCCTGCACTTACATAACTGCAAAAAGAAACGCCTGGTGGAGAGTAACCCTGCAACGGCCGTACAAAATCGTGATGGTTTCTATCACCAACCGGGGCGACTGCTGTGCTGACCGGATCAGTGGAGCCGAGATTCGTATCGGAAACAGCCTCGTCAATGACGGCAACCAGAACCGGCTGTAAGAGACCCTGTTCCTTAAATCAGACTAAAAACTAATTCCAGAATGTGAGAGCAGTCATTTGTATGTGTTCATTTAGGGTTGCAAAAGTGTATTCCATGCTGCCTGGGAAAACGCAGAAGTTCAAGTTCAGCCCCGTAGAGGGACAGCATGTGAACGTGTTCCTGCCAGGAGTGGACCGCATTCTGACATTATGTGAAGTAGAGGTGTACGCCGTCTCGGAAGGTAAAACGCTCCGAAATGTGATGTTTGTGTGAGTGAGTTTAACTGCACTGTCTATAACTGTTCATGCATCATTATGTATCAGACATGGTAGCAATGATACAGTCCACGCAGATCAATGTGGCACCGAGTGGACGAGCCACCCAGTCCAGCGTGAATCGTGCCACAGCGTGCCTGAGCCTTCCACAAAATGCTATTGATGGGAATCGGCAGTATGACCCATCGAAAGGCTCCTGCTCTCAAACGGACACTGAAAGTAATCCCTGGTGGAGAGTGGATCTGATGAAGGTGTATAAAATGACATCAGTGGCTCTTACCAACCGTGGAGACTGCTGCTCTGAACAGCTGAACGGAGCGGTGGTTCACATCGGAGATTCACTAGAGTCCGAGGGCCGCGCAAACCCTGTGTAAGGAGTTCTGTTGTTTGAATGCACGTGTATTTAAGCAATATCACATGAGGAACGGTATGCATGCTTGAGTACAAACAGCCTAAACAGATAGTTTCCGCAAACTCGTTTCAAAGCTGTAAGACCCTAGTTCATCTTTAAACACAAATTAAGATACTTTAGGTGTAATCTGAGAGATTTCCCATAGACAGCAAGGATCCTAACACGATGACATCATATTTGTGACATCATATTTGCATGAAGCTAAGAGAACACTTTTTGTATGCAAAGAAAACAAAAACAACTTTATTCAACAATTCATCTCATCCACAGGATCAGATATGTAGGTAGTGCATGTATGCAAATTTGTTGTTTACATTCAGGTCAAAGCGTAAACAAACACATCCACGCCGCTGACAGAGAACAGCATGCGTTGTTTGTGATGCTCTCTAAAATGACGCGGAGGAGAACTGTTAGCTCATAGTGGTGTAGCATTACGGTTAAACCACTGTCCTTGCTCTGTTTCTAAACCTGTCTGTAGAAGCTCAGAGAGCTCACTTTGTGTTATGTGTGGAAGATGAAGGAAGGTCTTGCAGGTTCGGTACGACATGAGGGCGAATTTTCACTTTTGGGTGAACTATCCCTTTAATACTGTGAAACGTAATATTGAGGTATTTATACTAGTACTATATATATAGACACAATAATGCTTGTTTTAGTCAATTAAATGGATCCAAGGTCGATAGCTATGATATAAAGTTCTTTCTAAACTCAAAAAAAAAAAATCATAAAAATAATAACATTTGAAGTGCTTTAAGAACTTTTTTTTTTTTTCAGTTGAAAAATAAAAACATTAACAGCCAATCAGAATCCATCTGACTTTTAAAGGCTCAGGCGTTTCAGATATCAGACAACAAAACTACAGAACATGCTTAATGAAAAAGAAAAAGAAAGAAAAGCCCTTCATGTGAATATTCGGGAAGGCTTTTTTTTTTTTTTTAGAAGAGGTAATTTTGCCAGTTATGATGACTTAAATTAGAATCAGTTCTAATCCTTGTAGTGTTACACACAATTCCATAATGTCTTATATATGTAGTTTAAATAAGAAATGTTATTTTATTAAAGGAAGCAGTCTTTCGTTGTTGAAACCGAACCGATGCATAATAAAAATGCACAACATACTGTACATGATTTTTAAGCATCATTTAATTGCTACTGTTTCTTCACTCTTACTCAGGTGTTTTAAAGTGTCGTTCATCCCTGCCGGAGGGACCGGGATGTTCAGGTGTGGTGAAGCCCTTCAAGGCCGTTATGTGACTGTGGCTCTTCCCGGCGAAAATAGGACTTTGAGTTTGTGTGAAATCCAGGTGTTTGGGGTTCCAGTTGAATAATGCAGATAACAACCCACTTATTCGTATTGGGCTCAACCATTCTGATGATATTCCTGCCGACACTCTCGTTATCTCTACCTGTTACAAGTATCTGCATGAGAAATAGTATTCGAAAATAATTTCTTACATGCAGTTAATTATACAAGCTAATGTGAACGTTATGAAGTGTATATCAGCTTGATGGAATAAAATGTGTGCATTCATACCAGCCACTTGATGTCAGTATTGCTTTAACTTCACTTAGTGGAACTATAAAGTACTTCCTGAGAGCTGAAAATATGCAATCGCAATAATACTACGCCAAGACTGCCGTTGGATTCTTTCACTTTGAACGGAGTTAAACCTAGCTTAACTATTTCTGATGATCCCAAAGCAAGCGCTAATGTGACGTGTGTGATCAATATTGATTGGATACGTGTTGGAAACTATGCTGACGTTTGGGATCATTCATTGTTATTTTGTAAACAGGAATCAGCCTGTTTCTTTTCCGAGCTGAATTGAGAATGACAACTTTTCATCATCGTAATTGAATTTAGAGCAGCTGTATGCTTTGAAACGAGGTTGTCCTTCTGAAAGACCATCTGTGCTGAATTCTCCAAAGCACTTGGATAGATTTCTTTTTTTGCAAGCTGTCTGTCAATGTACGGTTTTATGCACAAAATACTGTTGTGGAAAAAGATGACTAAAAGACATCTCTGCTCTACAGTTTTGACAATCATTTTTGCATTGCATTGTCAAAGATGCCAAATCAACAGTTGTGCCAGTCAAGAACATACACTATACAAATTATGCTAATATTAAAAACATATTTCCAGGTTCACACTGACAAAATGAAAAGATGTTACACTATTCAAGGTTACAAGGGCTGAAATAAAAAAAGGAATGACTGATTATGATAAGAATTTTAAAGTATTAAGTAGAAAAAAAAGATTTTGCGAACACTTTCTATGAAGCCTGTATTCATAATACATTATAAGAGCAAATGCATTTTAATTCACTTTTATAATATGTTGTATCGTCTCATGAATATTCATAAGCACTTTTATACTGTGATATAGTATTTACTTATTTGTGGTTATAGCTATTAAGAGTGTTATTTCTAACACGCATTGTGGGCTGGTTTTCCGAATAGGAATTCGATTAAGCCAGGACTAGACCTTTGCTAATTTAGGACAATTTTTAGAAACATGTCTTACAAAAGTGCATTATCTGTTCGCATTTTAAGACCAAACAATGCGCTAATGTATTTTAAGATATCTCAGTGCAAGCCTTTTCCAGATTAGACAGCTCTTAACATTTATTTTAATCTAGGACTAGTCTTAAACCCTGTTCGAGGAAACTGCCCCTGTAAATCTTATATCTGTGCAGATCTTAAACAATTTCAGATTTATTATGGTAATCATAGTGTGTTATAATGATAATAATCATAAAAGTTCTAATCACAAATACATGTGTTTAACAGACAAAATCAGGACTAACCAGTCAAACCTTTTACTTTGGATAAATTAAATGAGGCACAAATGTAATCAAACAAGCTAGCAGGTCTTTCTGACCCTCTGTGTAAGAAAAGAAATCATTCAAGTGGCAAAGACAGGAAGCATATTGATTTGGCAGGAGGTCCAGATGTGTAATTCGGCAAAATACTGAAAGAGTAATTGAGTCTCTGTTCTTCATGGCATTATCTGACTGGGTCAATTTGCACTCGGTCTGATCAGGTCAGCACTCAGGGCCACTGAGACCAGCTCAAGTGTGCATAATGTATAGAGAACCATGGCCTATAAATTACATCCGACTTAACAAGTTGGTAGGAGAGCTGTCTGCATAAACCTCACAGAGTAACAGCAAAATTGCAGCCGTGCACAAAACTTCTTCCTGAACAAGGTTTTGCTAGGGATTTAAATAAAAGGGCTGCCACATACTTAACCTTATTCTAAATGAATGGCTTCAACAGCTTTCCCTTATATACATCTAACAATGGCTTGGTGAATAACACTATACAGAACTACAGAAAGAAAAGACAGCTTATCATCTGTTGCTTGGAACATGAACCTGTCATTTTTTCTCCTTAAGGACAGGTTGCCCCATCATTTGTCTAAGTTCCAGTGCTTCAGGCTGGATCGGTTTGCTTTATGCCTCCGGTCACACTTATTCTCTCAGTATCTGAGTATCTGACAACTTCCTGCAAGGGCCAGTTTGTGTTAAGCAACGTCTAGCTTCCCCACTCTTGTTGCCAGAGTTTAAAAGAGTTCCTAACTTCCATCTAACATATTTAACAATTTATACAGTTTAGATGGTATGGTTTCATTGTGGACAAGCTCCTCGTCCATCCATGCTGCGCTGAAATCAGTTAAACATGTTTTTGATGATAAAAGATGTGAGCTCAGTTACCAGAACTGACTCTACATGTGTGATTGCTTTATAAATGTGACAGTAGTAATCATTTAATGCACAACTCACACACTCTCAGTAATAAAAGCCATCACTGGGGCAATACCTTAAAAAGGGTTCATCTTTGTATCTTTTCCACTGCATAGTACGGTACGGTACGGTTCAGTACAGCTCACTTTTGGGGGGTTTTCCACTGGGAACAGTACC
>JAUCMT010000043.1:13152886-13172967 GCA_032357475.1 Enteromius thamalakanensis
TGATCCGCCATTGCTGTAAAAAAAATGGTCCATTGGCGTCAATGGAGTTGTCGCAACTCTGTCTCTCTATGGCTCTGGGTTAGGTCAGGGGGATCATTTCGATTGCATGGTTGAGAGACACCGGTTGGAAAATGCCCAGAAATTGAGAAACGCCCACATTTGCGTTTTTAGTTCAATGCAGCCTACGAGATTGTCTTGACACAGAGAGAGAGAAAGAGAGAGAGAGAGAGAGAGACTGTAAACAACATAACAAACATTGCAAACGTTTTGAAGAAAAAAAATCTGCCTTTTTATTAAAACAGAAAAAAACTTTAAGAATAGCCAAAAAGTCTCCATTCTACAATAATGATAGAAGCAAGGTTTTCCACAGTTTCGACATCTTTATGACTGTATTATATGTGTCCTCTTCAAAAATTGCTCGCGAGAATTTTTTTTTATTATCTTATAAGAAGAGATACTTGGACTTAAAGGGACTTTTGTTGCTTTACTTGCACTAAAATTATTGCATTTTGAGCACTAAAAACTGGGATTTATTTGATTCATTTTGAAGATATTTGGTGATTTAATTTATATATTGTTGTTTTTTCTGTTTCTGTATATCATGTGTTTTTGACTTAAGGAAACTTGATCCACTGAGTCGTATGCATGTGTTGTCTGCATCATTTGTCATGCTTTGTAAAGCTTGGCATAGACTTAAAATCGCTACAGGTTAAATATACCGTACCATCTCATTTAATTTATCAGACTTTCCAATCCAGATATCAGGTTCAAGTCAATCACACATTTCATTTTTAATAGGACAATGTAAAAATGTGCACCCTACACCGAATAATAGCGTTCCTTGAATCTACAAAAGCCATGCATGGATGCTTGCTTCAGTGTTGCCACCCCTCATAAATTTAATGCCACCCCATGAATAATTTTCTAGACCCGCCCCTGATTTTATTAATAACTATTTTAACATTATAGATCTTAATACCTGCTTTTGACCATATTTTACAGAAGTTGTGTTGTTATGAGTGGCGGAATAGATCGTTTTAGATGTTTTTTTTTTACACACACACGTTTATACATACTCTAACCTTGTGGTCCTACTCCTAGTCATCTTTGCCGTTTCATCTCGCTATGATAAGTTTAGATGGTAACGAGTTTATAAAAATATTAGTTTTATTGTTCTATTATTCCTCAATACTTCGATGTTTATTAGTTGAACTGGTGGGCAGTAAATGGTTAACTGGTGTGTTTGGATTTTGGCGCTATCTGGTAACCAAGGACGATATTCTGCGCTCTCACACCCTGACAACGTGTTAAAAAGCGATGAAACTTTGCAACACAACACCGCACAACCGATGCATTTCATTTATATTTACACTAAATTGTAGGACACAACTTTTTTTTCTCGATGAAACACTTTGAACTCCTGGTTTAATACTGATACTGGTTTGTTGTCAGTTAAGTTAGTAGGCAGCTAACATCATTTTTACGAGAGCCTTTGCACAATCCTGGATCATCCTAGATGTGTTTTTAATCGATTGAAACTGATTTGATACAATCCAAGCCATGTCTGGAATTCAGCACGCTACCAATCAAAGCATCAAACCTTTCAAATCGAGTGAGGAATATCTCTTTGCCATGAAAGAAGACCTGGCAGAATGGCTGGGAGATTTATACAGCATCAAGATTGACGTGAATAATATTTTGGAGGTGTTGGAGACAGGTGCGCTGCTGTGTGCCCACGCAAATAACGTGACACGGGTGGCGGATGATTTCGTGAAGAGAAGAGGACCCACGGAGATCCATCTGCCCGCTGCTGGAGTCACTTTCGTCAGCGCTGCCCATCCAACAACATTTCTGGCTCGGGATAATGTCACCAATTTCATCAACTGGTGTCGAAAAGAGATGAGCATTCCAGGTGTGTTTTAATATTTATAAGGTAAACGAGACCTTTTATAGGCTATTTGTTGAATATTATTTATTACTCAACAGAACACGATTAGTTTGACAGAAAATCACGTAACTTATTTGCAGTTTTGACACTTGCCACTAGATAGTGCTGTGAGCTCACAATACTAGGGAAAAACTCAAGGGTTCGGCTGTTTATTATTTAACGAGTTTTCCTTATTAAAATTGTATGCATAAAAGTGAAATTTGATGAATATGTATGTATGTTCACTCACATAAGTCGCAAGTTATTGTAGTCTAATAAAAGTTTTACATGGGGAAGAATGCCTTATTAAAATCACAATTAGTTTATAATTATACATTTCTTCTATCAATATAATCTATCTATTTTAACAGTGTAATATGTAAGAATTAATATTGAATAGCACATTTCTGAAATAACAACTGCAACTAAGAACTTTTTTGGGGTGGGGGGTGTTCAACATTTTGTTCTTAAATATTTGCAGATGTACTGATGTTTGAGACAGATGACCTTGTCCTGCGTAAGAATGAGAAGAATTTTGTGCTGTGCCTTCTTGAGGTGGCCAGACGGGCCTCTCGTTTCGGCATGGCTTCCCCAGTCCTCATTCAGCTGGAGCATGAGATAGAGGAGGAGATACGTGAAGAGATGGAGGACTTGCCTGCTCAGCCCAAACCACAGAGGAGCCTAATAAACATTCAGAATCTGGATGAAATGGTGATGCATCAAAAATTAAATTCACTTAATGTTTATTAATGTGCTGAGGGCATTGCATTTAAATTAAGTATTTAATCACAATTAAGCAATTTTTTCATAAAATATTTTGATTCTATCAAAATGACATTTTGCTTGATAGGCCAGCTGCACAAACACAGGCACTATATTAGAAGTAGGGTGTTAAGAGCTGAATGACTAGCAGTTTGCCAAGTAGTCAACTTCAGTAAACTTAAGAAAACTTAAGAGGATTAAAAGGAGTCTGTTTTTATGTAAATGATTTTGAAAACACTTTGACCTGTCTTAAAGACAAAATATGTATGACCTGCTTAAAAGAGTAGTCTAAGCAGTTTATGCATTCGGATGAAATTATGCCATTAGTGGAATCTCACAAAACATGTCCAGAACTTATTTCACATCCCACGGCAAATAAAAAAAAACACCATAAAGAAAATAAAACCTATTGTTTTTGGATTGTAAAATAATTGACTGAGAACATCTTTCCTCAGTAATATATTAAATTATATTATTTATTTTTTAAATGTAATATACAAATATTCAAATGATAAGCCATTCATCTATAGTGGTAGCATAAATCGTGGTAATAATTTTATTATAATCCTTTATTGTGTTTTTTTCATTTTCATTATTGTATTTGCAGAAATGAGAATAAGATTTTTGAATTACAGTCATGAGAATTTAAGCAGGCAAATGCGCTTAATTGTAAAAAGAATAATAAAGAAAAATACATTTCTAGCATTCAAAGTATTTTTTTCTCTCGCTTGAAGTCTAATGAACATTTTCTTTGTCACAGCTGCTGTTTGGTGTTAGTTGTCAGTCATTTAGCACATTTAATCCAAAGCAACTTGCGTGTAAGTACATTTATTACAGGCTCAAGCCATCTGTAATCAAGCACTTTGCTCCGGGGCGCAATGACAGCAGCGTAACACTTGCTCCTTCCAGCAACTGAACCATTGCACCTCCCATAACACAAACCCCACTGTGAGGTGAGAACGTCTCGCAAACAAGGACACCCCGAGGGTCAAAACTTCACATTTATCTATACCTATAAGATTCATGCCTCTTTTTACCATTTAAAATAATTTGCAGGAAAAAAGAAGAGGAACTTTGAATTAGTCTGCCGTTTTGATTTGTGGCTCTCCTTACTGATTTATAGAGGCTTTCAAAGTGGCAGGTTACATCTGCTTAGAATACTCTGTCAGAGGTGTGTGGGTCAGGCCAATAACGTTTCAGAGTTTGTGTGTGTGCAGGTCCAGCTTCTGATAAGCAGATGCACCTGCCCATCCCAGTTCCCCGTGGTGAAGGTATCAGAGGGCAAATACAGAGTTGGAGAGTCTGACACTCTCATATTTGTGCGGGTACTGTGTATAAAACCTCGTACTTTCAGTTTATCATTTATCAAAGCGCTACTCTTGTTCCAGCATATACAAGCAGAAATATGTGTTGATCCATCATGGTCAATAAAAGAAATATTTGACTGCCTCAGAAGCTTTGTTGAAAAGAAATGGAAGAGTATTTGTTTTGTGGATATGATAACGAGAGATAAATGGCTCAAACTCAACTGCAGATGACGTTTGCTGTGTGTGTGTAGATTTTGAGGAATCATGTTATGGTGCGTGTGGGCGGAGGATGGGACACCCTGGAGCACTATCTCGACAAACATGATCCCTGCCGCTGCACTTCTCTCAGTACGTGGAAAAGCACACAAACACACACCTATCAGAAATTATATGAACAGTGGAAGGTTTGCAGTTGTTCATTGCGTATCTCAACCAAGTCTTTAATTTTTGGGTGAACTGTTCTTTATGAGGTACATTATAAGACAGTGTAGCAGGATCATGCCTAGTGGCATAGAGTTTGCATAATCCTCATTAATATTGCATTACATCTCAACACTTGGAGCATATTGAAAGAGCTTCTTAAGAAACTGAATCAGTGTTTCCTCTTTTTTACATATCTATATCAGTACATAAGTTGAGCACACGTCCTGGTACTCCGGTCCATGAGATCAAAGAGCAGTTAACCGCAGCTCAACCTGATGGGCAGTGTGTTTCTCACACCACCCTTATGTTGAGCCGAACTCAGTCCCCTCTTCAGCCTGTTGTCTGGACCCCTTCAGCCACCTGCAGAGCCCAGAGAGGAAGGCCCTCTCCCCCAAGCTCCTGTTGTTCCCCTGACCCTGAACATCAGCCCAGCCGCCGGAGAAACAGCCCCTCTCCTAACAAGTAAGTACCCTATTGGAGTTAGGTCAAAGGTTGTCAGCTAACATCGATATAAAATACAATTTGATTTCTTGATTGGATCATGAAATATTGGACGCAATAAATTCAAACTTGAATTTCGGTTTGATAAGCATTAACAAAAAAAGCTGTTTAACTTTTAGTTTTATGACAACTATATTGATTTTATCTTGATGATATTGTGAATGATTCGTTCATGCATAGGAAAATTTTGCCCTTTTCATAAGATCATAAAATATATCACAAAAATCATAATCAGGATTTTCTAGTGGAAAATCAGATTCTGTCTGTTCCCATAATTAAATATCAGAAACTCACGTTTAGATCTGTAGCCACCCAAACAACGACTGATGCATAGAACCATGTCCCCATTCATTTTTCCCCCTCAGTAATCCATTTCATCTCCTGTGTATACACAATATGGAAGAAAACTGCAATTATACTTCTGTTTCTACTTCAGATAGATTGTAGCTTTAAATAAATTGTTTATATATAGTCATGTTTCTTTTTATAAACACGACTGGCTGAATAAAGAATCTTTAACAAGCATAGAGCTGGCTAACAGGATGATAGAAATCCACTTAAATCCACTTGAGTCCCTTGGATTCTCAAAGACACATTACTTTTCATCTGAGGTTTGAAAACCCCAAGAATAAGAACACCCAGAGTCTAAGGAATTAACATAGCAAGCATAGTTTGTGTGCAAGACAACAAGACAGAGACAGGGAATGAGATTATTGTTTTTATTAAACTTACAACTGAGTATGCCTCTTTAGCAATTAAACAGTCACTAGGAAACAAACCTGTTCCACTTCATCATGAAATCTCATTAGCAAAGTCACGCTTTTCAGCAAAGACCTTTTCAAGCATGTAATTACAAAGGCTATTATTTCATATTATTATTACCACAGTCTCTATCATACACACATTTAATGACCACCACCCTTAATGTTGGCTATTAAATTGTTGTATTAAAATGAGCAGAATAATAACAAAAGAAAGAAATTAAAATTCATGCTTCATTCAAGAAATTAAACAGGCTGCGTATTGATTTGTTCTGTAATGTATAACTCTTAAAGGGCTAGTTCACCCCAAAATGAAAATTCTGTCAATAATTACTAAACCTCATGTCGTTCCAAAGCCATAAGAGCTTTGCTTGTCTTCAGAACATGAATTAAGATTTTATTGATGTTATCTGACCCTCCATAGACAGCAATACAACAAGATATTGCTTGATATGAGTAGGAACTATTCTCTCATTCTGGCGTAATAATCAAGGAATTTTGCTGCCGTACCATGAGTGAAGCAGGCGCAATGATATTACGACGATTTATGCTAAGCTACGATAATTTTGGGACCACCAGACCCGGCAATCGGCTGAATGAATTCAAAAACGGTAAAACACATCTGTATTACTCTAGGGATGTTGGGAAATAAGCCTATTTCCAAAAAAAGTGGAGTGTTCCTTTAATGTGAAACTGTAGTAAAAACCTTACTGTAAGGTAAGGTATTTTGTTTTGCTGTAAGTTTGTGTGATAATCAAGCGGCAACCTCCTGCTCTTTCTCGTAAAGCCAATATGGAAGTGACTACAACTGCAATTCACCGACTGGCCGCTAGACGGGAGTTAGTCCCATAGACTTCACAGTAATAACTTCAGCAGATAAAAACATGTTGACAGCCTGGTTCAAAAAATATTTTGGTCTATATGGCTAATTTTGCTGTTCATGACAACTGAGGGGGCAATTTTTTTTATAACTTATCTTTTGAAATTATATTAAGCCTTAAAGTTCTGCATAATTAAGGGCGGGACAACTTGAGTGACAGATGGATTGCCGCTGCTGTCACCCCCATCAGACTAGTTGGGCGTTGTTTTATCAACCAGCTCCCGCCTTTTTGTCCATTTTTGATTACGCGAGAGTGACCGGCGGTGCTGCGATTCCAACATGGCGCTCAAAAACGCTGTTCAGAAATCTACGGTTAGATGTTTTTTTCTAAAGTCTAAATGATAATACAAAGTTTGTCAAGATTTTGCCAGAATCTTCTTAAAAAGGGAAAGAACATGGGAACATGTTTGTGCATATGTGCACTGCTTGACTGAAATATATGTTATGCTTATAGTAAGTTGCACAATCCCTTTCATTAGCCAGAGGCTTCAATCTATATCATTGACTTCCTGTACCTTTTAAAGACGACTTAACACATCTTAACACCTCCTAGGATAATGGTTTTAATTAAATGCAGCCAACATCCTAACAGCAGATAAAAAAAAAAATACAGATTGAGGGATAAAGAAAAAATAAATATTCAGGCATTGCAGAGAAGGGAAAACCTGTAACGCGTTTGTTTTGGTGGTGGAGCTCAGCATTATTAAATATTCATAGACTGATAAATAGGGATACTTTATAAATCCCCTATGGCACACTCATGCAACCTCTCAGCTGACTAGGAAAACAAAAGAGTAATATTCATTGCAGAGATTTTGTCATTGTACTAAACTCAAAGAAACTAGCACAAATTATGAATTTAACCATGGGGAGAAAAAAAGTCTGTAGAAAGCCAGTGAAGTTTAAACTGCCTTTACGATCTTTGAGATTTAAAGGCATCTGTTTTCTTTTTATTGGACCAAAACAGCCAGTCTATTAATGTGTCTATTAATATTAACTTTGATTAGTAAAGATGTTTTAAGAAATCCTCCCCACTCCACAGAATCTACCAAAAATACCAGATTTACGCAAGCAGCCTCGCCGGGACCCGATTTGATAATTGTCAGTCTATCCTCTCGTTAACTTGCTTTTTGCAATCCCGATGAGAAGGAGGACAGGTGCCTCTTTCAGCACAGCCCAGCTGGCTCTTCAGTCCTAATTCATCCTGCTTCAAGTGTTATTGGCCAAGCTAGAGGTAAATCACACAATAAAACACTGCAAAATAGGATGCCATTTCTTATACAGCATCCCTACACAAAGATAATTACAGTGGCGTCATAGAAATGCCGGGGCGTTTCCCATTGGACCAAATTGGTGATTGCTAACTAAATGAGTTATCAGTGCTGATTTCGTTATAACATTTAAAAGTTAAAGATGAATGAAAAACAGCTGCCATTGCAATCTAGGATCTGTAGGGTCCAGAAAGGTGATCTATTTTTTTCTCATTTATATCTTAATGGGAACCCTCATACAAACATACATTTGTTAGTTGTGAATTATTTAGTGTTTACCAAAGGGCGCTGTACATAGTTTATCACTGTGGCATCAGGCAGTGTGTGTTTATTGTCACATTGAACTGTTGTTCTCTGGCTTAGATGAAATAGTTCAATGCGACAGGAGAAAAGCTCTACCCAGAGATCACGGAAGCAATTGCAATGTAGATTTGTGCTACTTGTTAATGCTAGTTAATCGTGGGAGGGACTTTACCGCTCTATTGAGTATTTGATTGGACAGTTCTGAAGGAGTGTGCTAGAGTCATCCATATTTTTGGTCCATTTCCACTGAAAAGAAAGAATGAATGAATGAATTTTCCTCAACTTTCAGGATCTATTTATATCTGCAAAACTCTTTGATTTCGTCAGATCTTGCGTAAGACACAAGTCTGTCAATTTAGCTTGGTCCTCTCCCTACATCTGTAAGTAACATGGACATTTCACTTGGTCTTTTCTGGTCTGAAATGTGGTAATTAAGTGTCATTAATTGACATGCCCCCTCAGTATGTAATTACAGGCAGAAAGAGGCACAGCAGCAAAGAGAGAAACAGCTTTAAATTACTCATTCATGTGTGCAGTGGAAAGTTTAGCCGTCTTCTAAGAAGCATAGATTTACATAGGTCATCCTCAATTACTCTGGAATGATCTTTGGTAATGGCGCTGGTTTCATTTCTTTCCAGAAGACTGTGAATCTGCCGTTTAACCTCCTAGCCCTCGATTTAGAGCTGACCCTGTCATGACAGACACCGATCGCACGATGTGGATCAGTTAGTGCGACAGGCAGAATTCCTGCATGGACTGCGGTAATTGTTGCAAACGAGCCCGTTTGGTAAGAGATTGAAGTAATGATTAGCACAGAGCTTGACTGATCGTGGCCAAACTTTCTAGCAAGAGGTATTCTTTAGCTTAAAGGGTGACTCCAACACAAAATGAAAGTTGCAATCAATTGCCTCCATGCCGTTCCAAACCCTTAAAAGCTTTGTTCAACGTTGGAACACAATTTAAGATATTCTAGAGGAAAACCGTGAGTCTTGTGTCTGTCCCATTGACTGCCCAGTAATGAACACTGCTACACATGGTCCAGAGAAGTATGAAAGACATGGGCAGAATAGTCCATCATAGAAAATAGAAATAATGACATTTATTCAACCATTAGTCTCCTCTGTGTCTCATAGCAAAATTGTAGAGAGACACAAAATGTAGTTATTTTTATTCTCGCTGCATGCAAAAACTATTCTCTTTACTTCATAACTTTACGGTTGACCCACTGATGGTAGACTATCCGGCCATTATACTTTTCCTTGCCTTGACAATGTTCATTACTTGGCAGTCAATGGGATATTGTTTATCCGAAATATCTTAAATTGTTCTGAAGACAGACAAAGATTTTATGTGTTTGAAACGACATGGGGGCAAGTTTTTATTTTTTAGGGTGGAGTAACCCTTTAAGGTTGTCTTTAAGTGTCTTGTGCTTCCCATTGCAACATTAAAACTGTGTGCATTGTATACTTTTATAACAATTTAAAGTAACGGTTTCCTCTTTTAATATATCTTTGCATCTCATTTTTATTCCGTGAATAAGCATTTTTGGTTTACTGCCTGTGCAATAAATCATTTTAGTAATTTTTTTGACTTTTTGAGAAGAATAAAAATAGAGCTGTAAATGATAAGGGAAAGAGAGGTGAAAATGTTGCAAGCCCGATTCAAACTTTAGCCACACCTCTGATCAGTAATAATACCCCTTGAGCCTTGACACTGTTATGTAAGGTGATGGAAGTGGGAAATAACTTAACAAGAGTAAAAGAGTTGATGAACTTTGCTATAAAAATCGCATCAAAGACGGGTTGCGAGTGGATCTCATGGGTGACCATCCTTCACACCTGGAGTAAAGAAGTCAAGCAAATTGAAGTGCAGGTTGCCTTCACACTACGATGTGCTCCAATCACACAAACACCTCCCACACGCCAGCCAATCAATTCTCATGCTTCACAGCACCTCCCACGCAAGTGTTCCCACACCGACCACGCACATGTTACACCCCGATAACCATGAGAGGGAGAGAGAAGCGGAGAGAGGGAGAAAGACTGAGAGACAGGTGGACAGACAGAGATGTATTCATTCACAGCTGTTTTCTGTGAAAACAAATGAAAGTACCCCATGAGTACTTAAATTGTCACCTCATAAAAGCTTGGAAAAAAGATGTCAAATATGAGAAGAGCTACAAACAAGGACGGGATAGACAGCCAAGAATAAGACGGATGGCAGACGAGATGTACCACACACATTTTTTTGGCCATGCTTTTCTATAATGAAAGTGTATGAGCACATTACGGTCCAAAACTGCAACACTAACACCATAAAATGATACTTTTATGGTGTTAGGTTTTTCATTTTAATGCTAAAAAGCTTGATAAATTATAGTGAAGCCTGGATATTCTTTAGAGAAAGTCATATGGAGCAACATGAGATTGAGTAAATGATGACATGGTTTTATTTTTGGTGAAATATTCCTCAAATTCAGGCAGGAAACACTGTTAGCGCTGTACAGATCAACTCTGATAACTCTATCTTTCCATTACTATGCAAATGACAGGGATCAATTGATATTGATTACGCAGGTTATCTCAAAATGAATCTGTTTGATTTTTTTTTTTTGCTCCAATACACCAGTCTCTGTTTTACGTACAAGGGTTTATAAAAGAAGCATGACGGCAGAAGATAAAGAAAAAAGACTTAGGAGAATGACTTTAAAGAAAGGTGAGAAGAAAACAGATACAAGTGAATAAAAAGAAAACGGCCTTGAGACAGGTTTTTACATTGTAATAAGTGTAAAAGTACTGGTGATGAAACACGTCCATAAAGGTCTATACACGAAAGTTACATAAAGAGTTACATTAAGTCCAATTAAAGAGAGATGCAGCTGTTTTTAATCAATCACTCATTTTCTATATCTATTCGATTCACACTTGTTTCTACTTTTGTAGAGCACACCTGGATATCAGTCGTTCACTTACACACCAAGTGCTGAAATGGCCAGCATATATAATTTGCAGAAATGTCTTTTTGTCTTTTCCACACAGAAATGGGTCAAACTTAAGTTCCAGACTCTTGCCTATTGATCCACACGTGTGGCAGATATTTAAACCTGTAATACAGGCTTCGTCTGTGTAACTGAATTTGGATTTAAGTTTTGCCAAATTCAGAATTAATGACAATAAAACAGTTTAATGGAATAATTTAAGCATTTAAATAAAAAATGTAGAACAATTTTGTGCTTTTAAGAAAATGCAGATGCAAAAACAGCATGATGTACATATACATATGCTTAAACACTTTCCATGTGCGTGCATGTCTGTGTAAGTATTTGTGTGTGTGAGTGTGTGTGTTAATGAATGCATGTGTGTGCGTGTGTGTGCACGTCACAGCTGGGTATATAAGTGCCTCTCTCCCTCCTTCCTGAGAATACCCACTTTCATTCTCCTCCAAGCTCTCAAAACAGAATAAGGTAAGAGATCCTATCTATCCATCTATGTATCTATCTATCCTTTACAGTAAAACGGTAACAGAAGAAAATTGTAAACGCTGCTTGATAACTTTCCTGTCTTTGTAAAAATGATTTACTTAATACTGTGTATATATTTACTTAAAATGTCTTTCATCATCATACACTGAGTTGATAAAAAGTCTAAAAAATAGCTCATTTGTAACATCAAATAACTGTTTTCCTTGCTATTTTCTATTCTGGTCAAATTAATGCGTTTATTGATTGCTGATTCAAATTTAAAGGATAAATCTTTTTTACTTAATTATTTACATTTAAAATTTGCGTGATTAAAACCAATTTAAAATAAGAACAAAAATGTGATGTCTATAGAAAAATTAATTATTTAATAAACAGTATATGAGTGAATAATAAACTAAATCAACTAAACTTTTTATCAGTAACAATACAAGTAAATATATATTTCATATTAATAATATTTCATTATTAACGATAAAATAACATTAAATTGTATGTTAGTAAAAACAAACAATATGCACATGCATTTAATATTAGTAATAATGTACCAAAAAAATGATATTTCTTGTAAAATTAATAATTAAATAAATGGTATATCAGTAAATAATTAAATCAACTAAACTGTATATCAGTAACAATACCAGTAAATCTATAAATTTAATTATAATAATAATAATAATAAAATTGTATTGCAGTAAAAACAAAAAATATTCACATAACACAAAAAGAAATGAACATGAAAGTTTATGGAGGAAAAAAAAACTACAAATATATAAATACATTTAATATTAATAATAAAAAAATGTATGATAGAAATTGCATCAAATTGTTTGTCAGACAAAAAACGAGGAAGCATCTATTTTAACATGCTTGCCTCTCTCTGCTCCTCTCGTTCACATTTGCAGGATGAACAGCGGGGTGTGTGTGTGTGTGATCCTGGCTGCGCTTTCTGCCTCCTGTTTGGGTCGGCCTCGCTCCTCTTCCCCTGACACCGATGACAGCCCTCTCCCCTCGCAGCTGGACACCAGTTTAAGTGGGCACCACCGGGCCGTCCGCTCCACCAGCCTCACCCTCAAACAGCAGCCAGCAGACACAGACCAAGACACCCGTGCCAACCTCAGCGAACTGCTGGCCAAACTCATGTCCAAAAAAGGTGAGAGACACGTGAACGCCCGACAATGACCCACAAATGACATGAAAGAACGACAATGGTTCTCAGTCGTCTCAATAAACAAAAGCGCACAGGACAGAAACACAGAATGAGTAACAGCGAAACTAACTGATACATACATAAGTGGACAACAGGAAGAGCTTGGAGGAGATGAAGCAGACAAACTGATCAAGATTCATTTCATTCTGCTCAGTCTCTTTTTTCCCCGTCTCTTCTGCTCTGTCCCTTTCCTGTTCAACTTTTTTACACATTTTTTACTCGTCTTTGTGTATGAACAATGTATCTTTGCAGTTATTTGAAAAGTAGCTAAGAGCTCAGTTTTTTAAAGTGCTACAAAAAAAAATTATCAATTTGGCTTATTTTTCACTAAACAAACAGAAGTATTCAATTCTCAAAATTTTATCAATTAATATATATATAATTTTTTTTCAAATACATATTTAGAGCAAGTTCTGTTTTTAGGAGAACAACAACAGGAAGGTTAAATAACAAACAAGCAGATAAAATCATTACATGACACTACAGGTTTCTGCGTGAAGAGAGGAAAACCTTTGTCACGCACTACACAGTAGCTCCAGGTTAGCGTTGCTGGGCATTTACAATCACAAACACAGCCAAGTGAAGCATGTTTATGCCCGAGGTGTACGAGGGGCGGATATTTTTGGGTCAGGTGTGCACCATTAAATTGCATAACCACTCATTAGGGCGTCTCCTATTCAAAGGGAATCTAACTATTATCATTCCTAATCGCAGGAACAGGGAATTGCACCTCTGAACTTGCAAGCTCAGTTTGACATGACATTTTACTAACTTGTAAACAAGGAGAGCCTGTAATGTGTGTTTGGGGATTTTAAGCATTACAGACACCAAATATTCATGGACTTCAATTCAATATTGGGAAATAAACAAAGAGTTCGTTTTAGGTTTGGGTGGCAGACAATATCCTTAAAAGCCAATGGAACGTCCAAACCATGATATAATGATTAAAGTAGTGGTAAAAACATTCAGTGTGTGTGTGTAGTGGGAACTAACTGATCCCACTGAACAATGAGAGTCCTAGTTTCTCACCGTAGGTCAGCTCTGTCTCTCTCTTTCTTTTAAGACTTTTTGAGTAGGAGGTGCAAGCTTCACACATGTCAGCATGTCACAACAAGTCTACAACTTGTCCAAATCTCAAAGAAATTATAGTATGTATAGCGTGTTAAAAGTCTCCCATCTGTTGCAAACAGTATCACACCCTTGACAACAGATTGAGTGACACCTAACATGCGGTATGAAGCTGAAACGCTGCCCAAACATTGCCACACACAGTAGCACGCCACTCAACTCTTTCCAATCGCATCTATTAAAAATAATCATTACAATTCGCAGCAAGCCAAAAGAATCCTGACTGCTTAAATGCCATTTTGAGCTCTACAGCCCTGAACTGTTTGTTCAGCCGCTAACATTATCAGTCGCTCACTTAAGTATGATTTATGTTTTATTGGATGACAGAAACTGACTACAGTGCCAGCTTCACTGACATCTTGTTTTTTTAGAAATAGCATCTAAAAGTGATGATTTACACTGCGAGTAAATGTTTGAATGAATTCATCAAATCCACTTACTTGTATACCATGTCACTATATATTTGGGATGTTAAGAGATTTTGACTTAACTTATTTCTTTCTTAGGTTCTGTGCGTCGCAACTCCTCCATGAACAACAGAGCAAACCATCGGATAAAAGATCGGGATTATGTGGGATGGATGGATTTTGGCCGCCGGAGTGCTGAGGAATATGAATACTCATCATAAAATCCATATATATCACCTGGTTGCTCATCTACAAATAAAGAGTATATTTATTACTACTATTGTTATTATTATTCTAATGTACATTTGTTAAGAAACCAGTATAATGCAATATACACATATGCCTAATTTTGCAAAACAAAAAGGCAAAAAAAGTCTCAAAGTATTGTTGTTGTTTTTCGGTCTTGTCATTTTATTTGATTTTATTTGTCACATATGCAGTGGCTTTTGCATAAAGAGAACCATTAAGCTGATGTGTTTGTCAGATTCATGAAACTACAGTTTTCAATAAATCAGGTCAGCATTCAACTTTGGCCTTAAATCCTCCAGACTCCGGAAGTTTGTCCATCAAAGCAACTCACAACCACAAGAACTCGCTTTTAATGGAGGAAAGTGCTTGACAAATGGCTTAAAAAGACTTTGCGGCTATTTCGCGGGAAGCCTCTTTGCTTAAAAAGAAAGTGAAAAATCAATAAATGAGTAAATGAATTAATGGAGGAAATGCTTTAAAGAAACATTAAGTGGAGACAGTGGGACAATTTCTGGTTGAAATAGGCCATATGAATTATTCAGATGCTCTACTAAGACAAAGACAAAGAAAGTGGAAAGAGTGGGTTGAAGGTGTCTTATAGCCTACTTCAAGGCAGACTCAAGGGATTTACTGAGCTTCATACATTGTCCAAGGGTAAAGATTTCCGTTTGACAGACACACAGAGACGGAAATAGACTGGAAAACAGACAGATGCAATAGACTTCTCTATATAATAACAGGCCAACCTTCAAGCTGCAATGGATATGGCATATGTCTTCAGACTGATCAGCCGCCACATGCACACACGTCACTGTCTACCATAAACAGGCAATATTTAGATACCCGAGAGCTGGACAGAACTGTCATATTCAAAACATCACCCTTTTCCTCCACTGACCCTTAATAATGGCGAAATGCTACTGAGCTGTAATCAAATACAGGCCAATAAGAACAAATGTTAATCGCATCAAACCCTCAATTACATCGAGGACGTATTACATCACATTAGACCGCCAGTGGATTGGATTCAACTTGTAGTCAAATGGGAATAAAGTTATTGGAGTCAGGACTGTTGCTGGGCAGGAACATTGAACACTGGGGGACACTAAGATAAAACTTTCTAATTGGGGCTCACTGGTTAGATTCTTGGTTGAGCAGTTGTTTGTGTTATTTTGTGTCTGGTCGGATGACGCAAATGGATTAACCAAAACATGGCTACTCATTTGTGACCAGAGATTAACATTCTTATGATAGCCTTTATATATATATATATTTTTTTTTAATATCTATTAAAGCCAATAGGAAAGTCATTGAAATGCATAAAACAGTCATAAACATCTCCAAATGCTGCCTTATCTGCTTCAGGTTATTAAATGCTACTATTTGGGCTGATTCATTCTTATAGGACATCTTTGTAGCTTATGAGAAACACTCCAGAGCAAATAATTCCAGCCCTGTTCCCATGGCAATTACCATGAAAACCCAGCAGGTCTCTTTTTTTTTCTTTGGACTCTTAATTTGGATTTTGGAGAGCATGTCTGAAGTAGGCAAGAACTGAAATTAGGTTAGCCGCCATCCTGTCTGGGATAACAAATTGCTTTCTTTAACTAGTACTTGTCTTGTACTTCATACCAAACAGATGCGTTATAGGAAGCAACTCATGCTCATTTCAAATAAGGGAGGAAACATTCTGACTGACCAAAACTATGAAACCAAGTCCAAATTATAGCCTATGGATATCAATGCAATTTCAAACAAAAACTCAGGTGGCCTTGCTCATTTATTACGACCAAACAACGGGGGGAAATTTAAATGTAAACCTGCTTACCTCATTCATTCATTCCTGCTACAGTTCTTCGCGCCATTTTGAAAGCGCGCCAATTTACCTCAGTTTACCTTTGCTTCTATTTAACGTTTTTTAAATGCTGAAAGGGACACCAAAATGTTAAATAAAAAGAAAATTAAGTTCCTTAAAAGTCAAATTGCCAAGAAATATGATCATTTCTTAATAGAAGCCACAGTTTAAACTTTTAATTATAGACCCGTCGATTTAAAGAGTTTTTTTAACCATGAGAAACACAAATCAAAAAAGTCCACATTTTTACTTGTAAATACCAAGTAAATAAAGAAAGCAAATGTGTGAGGTCACACTGCCCTCTAGTGACAGTTATGCGCATCGATAGACTAGAAACATACATTTTATTTCTCTGCATTTATTTTTATTTGAAAACAAAAGAAATCAATCGAGTGTTATTGCACTAATCTAAAAGCTTCTCCCATGTACGACCATTACCTGAGAGCAACTAAATATCAAAAACGTAATGAAACAGGTGTTAAACAGCACATTAGAAGTGCACATTTCAAATAACATGAAACAACAAAACAAAGTGAAAGAATAAATAAAAAGTTTAAAATCGCTATAAACACAAGTGCTCAGTGCTCTTTAGTGCTCTCCAACGTTTTACAATTGTTGAGTAAAAACTCTGACGTGATAGATGACTGAAATACAGGCACTCGCTTTTTTACAGTGAAAACCAGCAAGACAGCAGCACTTTCTGAAATCAGTCAATCCATGTATCAGATAACCCTCAATTCATTCACCCGCTCATCAAACGAAAAGCTACAATTGTCACTTTGTTATTAAAGATGTGTCTTCTAAAAAAAGGTACAGACGGACAGATAAAGATAGGCAGAGTAATGGAGGAAAAGAGGGTGATTAAACCTGTGCTACACATCCTATCTGCTAGCATCAATACATCAACTCAAATGTCATCCTTCAAAACCAGCAGGCAACCAGGGAAAATACATTATAGTTGCCGAAAGCATGAACACAACACCATTGATCCCAAATCGATACGTTTTCATATACCCTGGAAATGCCCTCAGCTCGAAAACTTCTAATTCATAGTGATTGAACCATACATGTGACTGCAGATTTTCTAGTTCATTTGGTTTTTGTTGATTTATTCCTTCCTGCATGTGCACTGGTTGGGAAGTCAAAGTGAGGTCAAAGGTTACATACAATCAGCACCATCTGTACAGGATACATGTCACATAAGACTGTACAGGGCAAATCAGGGAGTTAGTGAGGAGAGAACATACAGAGAGATCAACATGAATTAAATAACATTTTAAAGTACCATCTGCATATGTGTGTGTGTGTGTTTATTAAAATAAAAATTCTCTCATCATTTACTCACTCACATGTTGTTCCAAACCTGTTTGTTTCTTCTGCTGAACACACAAAAAAACTATATTTTATAGAGTGTTTATAATTAAAAATGTTGGTTTCCACAAATTTCCCAACATTTTTATTTATTTATTTATTTTAGCCTTTTTGCAATTATTTGTATATTATGAATTTGTTTCCTCTGCTGAACACAAAAGAAGATATAGACTCTTTAATATGTAAGAATGTTTATAACCAAACCATTTTGGTTTCTAGTAATACAGTGATTTCTTTTGTGTATAATATTTAATACTTTTCTTTTGTGTTCAGCAGAAAAAATAAAGTTCGTAACAACATGTAAATGATGTACATGTTTCAGTATGATTTACTTTACGAAAAAAATATTTATTTTCGGTCCGTCAATGAGGTTCAATAATTTTTGTTCTGTGAAGTCAGATGTGGAATTATATAAGGGTTAATAAACGGGAGATTTATTTGGGGTGAATTATCACTTCAGGTGAGGGTGTATTTTAGTGTTTAATACAAGTTATGACTTGAGTTCTGCGTTAGTAAGTTAGTGAGGTACAATCCACTGATTGTGTGACTCATTATTATGCATAACTCATTATTTAAGACTTGTTTGCTTGGGTAGCTTAGGAGCCAGTAGCATTTCGTCCCCTTGAGGGCCAGGCCCCTTCATTGCCATACTGGCCCCAACCATAGCAGGATAGCTTCGATTCCTCCTCATACCTTCGTTTAGTGGACTAAAAGGGGACCCTGCCCTCCGAAGCCCACCCAGAGGACCTATAAGTGGGCTTGGTCTTGAAAACCCTCCACCCGTTGCCCCAGAAGCCCCAGGGCTCGCTAACCCCAACCTTTTCAGCTTATCCACCAAGTTGAGACTATACATACTGACATCGGTTTGGCTCTCACAGTCTTTAGCCTGAGCCCCAGACACCCCTGCCACCTCTTTCAAGATAGACCTTGCTGGCTTGGAAGCCAAGAAGTTTTCATAGGACGGGCTCTTAAAAGAGAAAGGCGTGGAGGTGTCTGCATCACAAACAGCTGAACCTGGGCTGGGAGTGCAACGGGTGGGGGAATTTGGTGGAGTGGTGGGTCGGTTCGGGTCGGGAGGTGGAGGAGGATTAACTGAGGTGGAGAAGAGGACTCCTCCGCTTCCTCTGTCCCAGCTCTGAGGCTGGTACACGGCAGCAGAGATGCCCCTCTCCTGCAGGAGGCGCACCAGGCCCAAAGATGTGCTGAAGGTTTTGGTGGAATCCCGCAGGTTGGTGAAGGACTGAGACTGGGACAGGCTCATTCGCCGGGGAGTACACGGCGTGACGGCAGGTGTTGAGCGCAGACTGCTTGACATCACGCAGGATGAAGTGGGGACGGGGTTTAAACTGGAGAGAAAAGCAGAAAATTAAGTTCTGATTGGCTAGTCAGTTATCCTCGCAGTTACAGGACAGTGCCTTACCTGGGTGTCACCCTTGTGAGCTCATCAGACGGATGGAGGATTTTGCAGGTGGTGAAGGTGTAGGTTGAACTTGTGTGAGCCATGCATTTGCCCGGGAAATACACTGGAAAAGATACAAAAACATTTCATTCAAATATTTTTTATTTATTTATTTTTTGTCTAAATTAATAATTTACAAATATAAATATTCTTTAAATGTATATATATATATAGACTTGAAGAAAAAAAATAAAATAAATAATAATAATAATAATAATAATAATAATAATAATAAAAAAAAAATATATATATATATATAATGTTTATAATGTTTTTCACTATGTTATCATGTTTTTATTGTGTTCTTTTATTTTTATTTTACTTATTTCTTATAGTCAAAATAACCCATCTGCAGTTTGGTTGAGATTAACACATAGATGAATATATGCATTTTGTATATACATTTCAATTACATGGATTTCAAATATTATATATATATATACACACAAGAAATTTGTACATTTTAATACAGTTTTAAATCTTTGTAAATAAATAAATACATTTTATTTTTAGTTTAGATACTCAAATGTTATATTATTTCACATAAGAACTGATCACAGTAAATATATAGTTCAATTACTTTGATCTAAATGAATATTTAAACAGTATATATGTATATATACAGTATCTCACAAAAGTGAGTACACCCCTCACATTTGTTTTTTAAATATTTTATTATATCTTTTCAAGGGACAACGCTAAAGATATGAAACTGATAGAATGTAAAGTAATCAGTGTACAGCTTGTATAATGGTGTAAAGTTGATGTCCCCTCAAAATAACTCAACAC
>JAUCMT010000043.1:13179294-13193025 GCA_032357475.1 Enteromius thamalakanensis
TCCAGAACACTTAAGAAGAGATGATGCCAACCCCACAGAGGACTTCAGATGATGCCAACCCTGGAACAACACACAGCTACCCAACTCTGCTACTAATTTATAATGTTCCTTGTCTGTTCATTACATCATTGATTGATCTTTACCTCACTATCTATGCCATATGTACATGTACAAGCTACTCCTACATATACTGTAAAACATTACTTTGGTGTAAAGCTGCTTTGAAATGATATGTCTCATGAAAAGCGCTATACAAATAAATCTGAAGTGAATTGATTATTCTTTTCAGAGTTTAGAACAGCATTGAAATAGCATTAAATGTGTTTTTAGTGTCAATTTTAACCAACTGAGTGCATCCTTGTTGAATAATAGCATTATTTCTTTTTTTAAAATATCATAATTTAGTTTTTTGAAACTCACCTCCTCCAGAAGTCTTGTGACAGCATCGATGTCATTGTAGGTCTTAGTCATCTGGCCCACTCGCTCAGCACATAGTACTGAAACACAAGACCCAAAAAACACTCGAGAACCTCGCACCGGCTTTAAGATTATTAACTGGACCTAATAACATCCTAAGTAAGAGTTCAGAGTACAATAAGGTATAACTCCTACATCCTTAAAAATAACCCTGATAAAAGATCTCTCAAGCTTACAGACAGGTAATGTTAGGTTAAGCAGATAAAGAGGAAGGAAAAAAGCTACTGGCTTGCTGACCTCGCACCATCACGCTCTTACAATAACATCAATGACAAACCATGCCCCACTGTTTCCATGGTGCTGTTACTCAGCAACCGTATCCACAGTCACCGAGAATCAGATCAGCCACAATTACTGTTATATCACACACTCATGCAGTCACACAGAAACACGCCAGCACAACTATAACAAGTAATATTAACTTTCCAACATCGTTTTAATTAAACGTTTGATACTACGTTAAGGATGTGGGCAGGAGGAGCAGAAGGACATTATACAGAAGCTGAACTTCAACAGGCAAAACTAAACATATAATAAAGTCTTCAAAAATGAACTTGAACGAATCAAATAGTATTAATGCAGCTAAACTGTTTTAATGACTTATATTTAAAATCAGAGCTTTGACTGCAAACGCTTCCAAACCGCTGATGAGAACGAGAAAGAAAAGTTTTATGAGGACATACTGTCAGACTCTGGACAGAGCAAACAATGAGACAATCTCGTCCAAAACATTTACAGATCTAACCCACAATATGCAAACTAAACCTCAAAGTATTCAAAAATCCAAGCTGAAACTACTCAAGTAGCATGACTTTACCCTCAGCATACTGCTCATAGCACCAATCCAGCTCAAAGTCTTCTGCTCCCATGATCTTGTGCATCCTTTCAGTCCCTCTCCACTCAGCAGAGAGGAGAGGACCAGACCGAATGTGAGTGCTATGCTTCCTTCCTCTCGTAACGGTACCGAGTGATCCTGAGAGTCTGGTCAGTTACAGCAACTAGAGTGAGCGACTACATTTAACACTACGATGAGAGAGAGAGAGAGAGAGGTTGTGGTGGTGGGGGGATGCAGACATGACGGTAACGGTGATATCACAAGGTCAAATGTAAAGGTCTATAACCTACAGTTGGTCATTCATACTAGTCAGTGTATTTTTATGCCTCTATCACATGACTACGCAATATTATATTAAGGTTATAAAATAAATTATGATTTGTAAAGGTGTTAATAATTTGTTTATGAGTCAATTAAGTCAGGTTACTTTGGGAACGTGTATTTAGTTGACTTATTTATACATTTTTAAACAAAAATTCAAGCTAAAAAGAGCTTATAGTGTTATAAAAGATTTGTATTTAATAATAATGACTGTCCTTAAAATATTAGTCAGAACTAATTTTTTTAAAACATTAATAATATTAAGCATTTGAATGATTTCTAAAGGATCATGTAACAATAAAGATGAAAATTCAGCTTGAGTAAACTATATTTTAAAATACATTACAATAGAAAATACTTTAACAGGCATTTTTTTAAGTTTAATAATATTTCAAAATATGCCTGTATTCCTGATCAAATAAATATCGGTGACCTTCTTCAAAAACATTAACTGATGTATGATATGGTTTATCTACATTTCAAAGCACAATTACAAACTAAATTTAAAAATCTTTAAAATATTACACTCCCTTATGGGTTAATTTTATTTGTTTATTTGGTCCTATGCTTCTTGATAATTGTCTTGCCATTTTATAATTCATTTACCTACCTGAGCTTGACCAAAGCATATTTCTGAAAGTCTGTGATATTCTACAGAAATCGAAATACTAGTTTTAAAAAAAACAGGAATTCAAAGAGTAATGAATAATAGAAAGCTCTCTAGGATAATTAAGTGCAGTTTTCTACTGGACTGGAATAATTCCTTAACTGTCCAGCAACTGAAATATAATATCACTGTGGAGTCTGTCACAAAAAGACAACTTATCACATTATCAGTCTCTATGGCAAAGGCAGAGACTTTGTCAGGATGAATATTCTGTCTGCACAGAAAGCTGATATGAGGCATGATTCAGACAGTAAACATGACTCAGTAGCTATTCAGATGGGCTTGAGTCAAGAGCTGTACACAGATATCCAACTGAACATGTCTGCAACATTTAAACTAAAAAGTGTGTCAGCTCATTATTGCTTTTCCACACTAGCACATGCAGCAGCCAATCAGTGAACACCGTGCATTAAAGCACTTTTTACATTGATGCATGTGCGTCAGACTCCCCGATACCCCCAGAGGGGAAATCTATAATCGTTATGTAACCAGAACCACTTAAAAAAAAAAAATTAAGGCTGCAGAAAGGTTAATTACACAAATTCTGAGAAAGCTAATGAAAGGATGCTGTTGTTTACAATACATGTGTTGTTATACTAAATAAAAACATAAAAAAACACAACACTACTGTTCAACAATTTTTTTAATTAATAGAAAAAGACTAAAAGTCCTTCTTTTGATCTTTCTGTTTTTAAGGGAAGAAAAAATGTCTTCCCAAAAAATATTTAAATGTTTTCAGCATTGATAATAAAAATAAATGCCTATTGAGCACTAAATGAGCGTATGATTTCTGAAAGATCCTGCGACACTGAAGACTCGAGAAAATTCAGCTTTGACATCACAGGAATAAATTACATTCAAATAGAAAACATCTACAATATAACAGTAACAATATTTCATAATAGTACTGTTTTTTTCCACTTCTATATACGGTGATGTATGTTGCTTATGTAATATGTGGTCTGAGCATATATATGTGCTTACTTCAGTTCATTATGTTTTAAACTCTGTGGGCCGGTTTCCCGGATAGGGAAAGATTAAGCCAGAATTAGATCAAGCCAGGACTAGACCTTTGCTAATTTACGGCATTTAAGGATTTTTAGAAAATGCATTATCTGTGAGCATTTTAAGACAATGCTGCGTTTTAAGATATCTCAGTGCAAGCCTTTTCCAGTTTAGACAGCTCTTAACATTTATTTTAATCTAGGACTAGTTTTAAACCCTGTTCGAGAAACAAGTGTGGATACGGAAGAAAGCAGCACCATCTACTGGTTGAGCCATGTCAGTGACAACACCGTTCACATTTCACAATGACCTTGATATTCACTACATATTCTGTTACATCCAGGTCCATTAAAAACTGAAAATCAGCAATACCACATTATGCGGCAGGAAAAAAAGGATTTTATCATATATCAAATATCAGAGCCCATCTCACTCCAAAAGATAAAAGGTAGAGGAATCGGCAGAACTCTGGACTAGCAATTATTTAATAAAAAAATGATGTATATTTTCAAACCGGCACAATGCAAAAATGCACAAGATCAATGAATGCAAGATTAAACATTATAATGAACTGTGTAGATTAAATGTATGTGCAAATATCTAAAGATTCAAAATATGAAAGTTAATTGAGACTCTTAGAAACAACAGTTTAACCCCAGGCTTTCATACAACACTCACAGATATTTATTGACTCTCTTTAATCTCAGAAAACAAAACTTCTTGTTCAATTTGGAATACATTTTAAATTAAGGATATTTAGATATTTGCCTTGGACTAAACTAAAAAATGCTTCAATTTGAGGACTTCATTTGAGGGAGGGATTTTTTGGAGCTGCAGAACCCCCGTTACTGGTCACAATTCTTTCTAATGCAGTTGTTCCCAACCTTTTTTACCTCACGGCCCACACAGCCAAACACATATGTTTCCGCGGCCCACTGCAAAAGAATTTAACTGATCCCGCTTTTTGTGTCGGGTTAACTAAGTATTCGGAAGCAAGGCTGTTAATTGTCTTTATTGAGTAAACTGGTAATGTATTAAATAAACAGAAAATATACATAACGGATCAGCAAACTAGACATTTTTTATTATATTAACAATATTACAATTTCTATTAATTATAATTGGCGGCCTCCCTGCAATACCGTCGCAGCCCACTAGGGGGCCGTGGCCCACAGGTTGAAAACCACTGTTCTAATGATAACAAGCCTGTTTCACTCACAAAAGTAGTTGAGCGTCTCCTCAATCTGCTCTGAGGTGAGGTCTATGCGCGTGTCGGGCGAGATGAGAGGTGTGTGGATCCAGTCGTCGTGCTCATAGCCGTACACACAGTCGGCCCTCAGCCTGTAGACCGGCAGCTGCTCCTCCAACAGACTGATAATCTCCACCTCAGGGAGCTCTGTGCTGTTACAAACATCTACCACAGAGAGGTGCGAATCAACACTAGTGCATCACTAGTACCTCAAATCACACATTCACACACATCCTGACCTGTGATTGTTTCTGCGTCCCTGTAGAGGGCGTGTGACGCTAGAGGCACTGGTTCCTCGGTTCCTTCGCCTACATACTGCTCTTCTGGGATGGGTCCAAGGAGTACAGGTTCTGCAGGGTCTGTTCTCGAGCACTCAGAACTGGACTCGTCCAGCTTGGCAGCTTCTCAGTGAGATACTACAACATGTCCAGCTTTGCCCCTCTGTAAACAACACGGACCAATGAGATTAAAGATTATGAAACACAAACACAAATAAAAACAAAAGTATATGCTGTTTAAGGCCTGATTCGGTATTTGTTATCTAAGGAACTTGCAGATAGATTATTTACTAAACAACTGTAAACCAGCTTGAAATTGATTTCCATAAATCTTGATAGTTAGACCACCAGGTGCAGCAAGAAAAAGGTAATCTAAAAAAAAAATAATAAGATACAACATTTTAAATGCAAAACATGCTCAGATCACACAATCTCTGTAGAATGAAACTCATTATTTTAATCATAAAGAATTACAGTAAATACTGCAGTTGTTAGCACTATTAAATCTCTCAGGCACATCATGCGTCTAGTTAATCGTAAAAATTATACAGGGATTGTAAAACGAGATCACGTGGTTCGTTTTTGTAATGGGCGTGTCTACGCCTATGACGTCATGACGTCCACCCTTCTGCGGTACCTACACCTTGCGTAAACAAACTGATTTTAAGTCATTAAAAATGAACATCTGTATTTCTCTGTAGTCCACCTTTTAGCTACTTGTAGATGTTATCAAACAAGATAATGTCATAGCGTGTATATAGATGAATATACTTACTTACAAGTAACGTAACGTTAACTCCAGTCAGTGTGGAAATTATTTAATGCAGTTTTCGTCTTCCGGATGATACGCGCACCACAGATTAAACGATTTGTCCAAGTAAACAGCGTTAGGCACGTCAACCATAAAGCACAGACTTCTATTTAGCTTTTGTCTCTAAAGAACCGAGAACCTAGATTGCCTTTGATTGTTTCAGTGGATTGTTACAAATGCCTTCAACAGCAGGCGTCGAATCTCCCGAACCATTGAACCCTAATTCTTAGTTCCTCTTATTTTGCCCATCCTATTCATCACCCTCTCCTCCTGTATCACCTCCTTTCATTCTCAATCTGAGAGCGCCGCAATGCCTGTGACGTCACACGTCAAACGCGGATGCCTCGCGCATGCCTCGCGCTCATGCTGCAACTCACAACACAAGAATGTCACGCAAAGGACGTGACACAGTTTCTCTGTACACGATTACAGCGCTACGTTTAATAGCTTTATTGTATGTGTTTATTAATTGATACCAGAAACAGGAGATGGATTATGTGGAAATGAAACCATCTTTTTTATGCGAGACAAATCTGTTTATATTACAATATCAAATAATATTCATAATGTTAACATTTCGCTTGTTCTCCATATTTTTACCGGTGTGTTGACCTGTATTTTAATTAGTTTGACTTAAGTAGGTCAGGAGCCTAATGAATTCACAAAAAGCACATATATAATTGATGTCTTTTTTAATATAGCATGTCACACAACAACACAATGCCGTCACATGTTACTGTAACTGCTCATGTACAGATAATTAAAAAGCAAAGTTGGCACACCATACCTCCAAAAGTAGACAGTATTTGAGAACTGGATCACAAAACCAGCTATAAGCAGCATGGGTATATTTGTATCAGTAGCCAACAAAATGCTAGATTTTCATAATTTAAAAAAAAAAATGTTTTTTTGCACCATCAGATTTAAGATTTTTAACCAAATATTGTACTATCCTAATAAACTGTACATCAATGGAAAGCTAACCTTATTTACTTAGTATAAATATAATTTTTTTTAAAATATGCTTATGATTGGTTTTGTGATACAGGGTCACATTTATTTATGTTCTCAACACAGGTTGACAGTCCGATGAAGAAACCTGTGGTGAGAATATAAATATTTTCTACTTTAGGATTTGTGACGTGCAAGCTTTGCTTTTCATGTTTAAATTGATTTGTTGTTGAGCAGTGAGCTTTTGGCCTGTTGCATATGCGCACTTTGATTGCAATCTTTCTCAGTGTGAAACATGTCTGATTAAGAAGATAAAATAATGAGAACATTTTCCAAGGTTACAGAGCACTTTCTAAAAAAGGAAAATCACGAGGAGGAGACACATCACTCATTAAAATCAGCAAGCAAAGAATTTATTAGAGTTAGACAATTGCATATTTAGCCTGTGTCGCACATGTCTGCAGGAACTGATTGATAGCTTGTGGTCTGGGTGCTAACGTGCTGATTTTGCACTTAGGGTAAAAGTATGTGTGTGTGTGGATTTATTTCACAGCTTTTTTATTTCACAGTTTCCTGTGCATGCCAGAATTGCTAGTTGTGTGTTTGTGGGGCAGGGAGGGAATGGGAGGCAGGACAGGTTCGAGCGGAGGGAGAACATGGCCATCTTTGCGTGAAAGAGCACGGATCTCATTACTGAGAACCTCTATGTCCTGTGCTTGAGCCGCTACCAGCTGCTTCAGCCTCTGCAGTTCCTCTTTCTCAACCAGAGGGCCTCGGAACTGACCCACCTTAAACAAACACACATACACACACACACGTTTTGAATGTCTAAGGAGTGTCCTGCATATACTGTACATTCACAGCTGCAGTAAACATTGCACCAATTCAAAATGCATTTAAATAACTGGGGTTCAAAGTATAATTAAGTACACTACATCAAGTCAGACGCTTGAGATTATTAACAACAAATATGTAAAGAATTTAATAAAGAAATGTGAATAATGCATGCAAATACCGTCTTCCGCTGTCTGGCATTGAGTTGTTCATCCAGTGTTTTTTTCTGGCTGAGCAGGCTGTTCATTTTACGTAGTCTCTCTGTGTTTTGTTTTGTAATTTCTGTCAGTGCCTCTCTTGCTTCTATAACTTTTGCCTGGATCACGCATATAATCATGTTGTAGATTTTGTCAAAATCAACATAAACATTAGTTCATTACATTATACAACTGTAGAAAATTTGTTTTAATTAAATACCTTTTTTCACACAATATATGTGAATAATGAACATAACTCACATATTAAGTCTGAACTTAAAACTGATCAAAAGTGACAGTAAAGATATTAAGTAAGATGCATGTGACACTAAAGACCGGAGTAATAGATACTGAAGTTTCAGTTTGCCATTATAGAAATGCACTGCATTTAATATGTACTAAAATAGAAATTTGTCATTTGCTGATAATATTATAATAATATTTAATTGCATTACTGTTTTTATTGTATTTTTGATCAGACAGAGACATTTTAGTAGTGTAAGGCAAAGGTAGTGTAAGTGTCATTGTACCTCCCAGTGTTTGAGCTCCTTTATGTATTTAGTGTCTCGTTCTCTGATCTCCTGTCTCATCTCCTCTACTCTCCTGTTGCCAGAAAGAGTCTGCAGAGTCTCCAGGTCAACCAGCTGTCCGAACTTCTTGAGCATCAGCTGCTCGCAATGTACTTCCGACCCTGCAAAAAAAAAATTGAATGTAACATTTTATTCAACGAAACTCAAGGTAAAGGAAATACATTTGTCTCATCCCTCAAAACATTGCAAGTAAGAGTTAATAGTATATTTTACTACTAGCAGCAAGTGTGTGATTTGATCTTGTCCCTGACCCTTTATCTCAGCCTCCATGTCTTTAAGGTTATTTCTGAGCTGTATGTGGTCCAGCTTGGTGTCTTTATAGAGATCTCGCTGTTTAATCTTCTCTTGCTGCAGCTCTTTAATACGCTTCTCCAGATGTTGTAGATCAGCTGTGTTCAGGACCAGAGCCGAGTCGAGCTTACCCGGTAACGTGCCTTTATTCACATACTCGATCTGTTTAGATAGAGAGAAAGAGATGAAGGGTAAACAAATGAACGATAACACAACCGATAATAATCTTCCCACCTGATGCAGTCTGAGAGGCACAACCACATCCACTTCATTCAGCTTCTGCTGCTTTTCTCTGTTAATGAGCTCCAGATCGCCCTCTGCTGCTTTACGATTGTTCTGCACAATCTTCTCCTGCAAAAAACGAAATGCTCTGTTCCGTTGAAAAACAAACGATAGAAAGAAAGGTGGGAGGAGTGGAAAGAACTATTTCCCTCACTTTCTTGGACAGTGTGTCATACTCCTTCTTTAAACCGTCAACAGCTTTTATCTCCTCTTGAAGCTGCTCCTCCACATCCAGACGATGTTCACGCAATCTCAGTGCGTTCTCAAATAGCTCGGGATCACAATCTGAAACGCAAGATATATTATATATTTCATAACTTACATACTAGTGCTGACAAACAATTAATTGCGATTAATCACATCCAAAATAAAAGTTTCTGTTTACGATTTATTTATATATGTGTGTGTAGTGTGTGTATTTATTATGTATATATATAAATACACAAACATACAGTATATACTAAAAATATTTATGTTTATAATTTTTTATAGTCATATTCTTATATTATATAAATATATATCATATATAAACAACATATTTTTCTTAAATATATACATCCAATATATAAATATACACAATATACACACATATATTATGCAAAAAAAAGAAATAAAATTAGATGTGATTAATCGCTTTGACAGCACTATTATATACATGTATTTTTTTAAGGGCTTTAATTATTTGTTTAAAATACAGTAAAAAATTACATGGTAATTAAAACAACATTAAAATGTAAAAATCATTCTTGTTTGCCGGTTGTTAAATT
This sequence comes from Enteromius thamalakanensis, assembly GCA_032357475.1. Taxonomy (NCBI): domain Eukaryota; kingdom Metazoa; phylum Chordata; class Actinopteri; order Cypriniformes; family Cyprinidae; genus Enteromius; species Enteromius thamalakanensis. The sequence goes on from JAUCMT010000043.1 coordinate 13,188,850, forward strand.
AATTTTTAAAACAGTTGTGCTGCTTCCTTTTTCTAATACTCCTTTGAATTAATACTCTAATCCTCTAACTTATTTATTTATTTTTTATATATTATATATGTTTAATGTGTCCTTGTTTAATAATTGGATAGCAGCTGACCACAAACGATTTATAGGTAGTGTGCATAACTTAATGTACGATATACTGTATGTTACGTACAATGCACAAGTAAACAACAAAGGGGCAAACAAGACACTTGCTCTCTGAGGAGATGGTGGTTGATCTTACTTGGTGGACACACACTGTCATCCAGGGGAACTCCAGTCTCAGGGTCATCATAATCCTCATCAATATCCCCGTCTGATTCTTCATCAGAGTCTTCATCACTCTCATCTTCCTCCTCTGTCACATCACCACCTGATAAAATATTACATTTGAATTAACAAAAAGATTGCAAATATTGTCAATTGAAATAAAGCTGAATTAAAGCTTAAATATTAGAAGCACTAAAATGAAGAAGCACTAAATTTGCTAAAAAAATAAATTAATCAAAGGTTGCTATTACTAAAACTTAAAGCAAAGAAAAAATAAAAGCTAATTTTAAAAGAATAAAAAACTATAATAGTATATAAATACTAATACTAAAATACCACTAACAGAGTCTAATTTTATGTATATCCTACCACCATTACCACTACATCACATTTTACTCTCAAAAATTTCAAGAGAAAATTGCATAAAAATGAATGTATACATATATATTTTATTTAACAAGTACTACATTTGTTGAACTGTCTTTGAAAATTGCTTTATTATTTTGAAAATACAAATATTTACACAAAATATGACTTGTTTGAATTACTTTTAGGGTGAAATGTGAGACCGATCCAGTGAAATACACTGAAAGGCATGCAGCTCACCGTCACGTCCCTGCGTTTCTTTCTTCTTTGTACGCTTGATCTTTTTCTTAAACACTCTGGTGAGGAATTCCTCAAATTTGTTGTTCTCCCCCAGTGAGGCCTGGAAAGTGGCAGCAATTGTTTTCTCCTTCCCTTGAAGTCGCAGGATGTCTCTCTTCTTCAGCTCCATCTGCTTCTTACTTTCCTGCATCTTGGTCTGACAAACCAAACGCTGAATATGAAACTATCCTGTACCGGATTCACTAAGCACACGTGCAAATGAAATCGCACCCACCCTGATTTCTTCGCTTTCCTGTATATAGGTGGTCAGTCGCTCCTGTAGTACGTCCTCCCTCTTCTCAAACTCCTTCAGAAGCAGCAGCTCCTCAAAAAGCGTCACGTGTCTCAGATCGGCCAGTTTCATGTACACATCCAGCTCCTGCTTCTCGTGACGCAACACACACAACTCAGCGTCGAAACGCCACACTGCATCCTCCATCTGCAAAAAGAGTGGATGGTTTGAAGAACTGTGATAAATAAAATCTCCTTTCGGCATTCATAACACACCAAACTCACCTGTTTGAGAAGTTGGTCTTGCTGGCACAGGTTTCTGATCTCCTCGACATCTCTCATCTCTTTTTCTAGCTCTGTGAGTTCCTCTTCCTGCTTACGAGCGTGTGTTTCCTCTTCTTTATTATCCATGTGTGTGTCCCGAGCCTCACTGTGTGTGCTTTGTGTCTCCTGTTCAAGCAGCTCCAGGATGTCCTGCCCATCGTGTTGTTCTTCCAGGCCAGTAGATGCCATCTTGTCCCTAAGAGTGGCGTAACACTCCAAGGTGGCCCGAGTGTACCTGTGTTTCCTCTCTGGCATCTCTTCTGGCATTAAGATGGGCACAGCTGGCAGGGGACGGCACTTCTCAAGTGGCAGGTGCTGCTGGACCTCCTGTAACTGCTCCACCTGGGCTCGGAACTGAGACACAATCTCCACCTTACTGTCCCTAAGAGCCATCACACGGGAGTTCATCTCAGACTTCTTCTCAAAGATCTGTAACATACAGAAAAGTGTTAAAACAAATCATTTAGCAGTTTAGCTCATTTTAGTTAAAAGGCCACAAAAAGAGGTTATAAACAAAAAGAGGTATTAAGAGGTTGTCTTAATGATGGCAAATATTTCTTATGAGATCCAATGTTGTTTTGTTGAAAAACAATTCAGAAATACATTTTTTATTTCATTTTTTAATTTTATTAATTAAAAAAATTCACTAGAATCACTAGAAGGTTTTTGGTTGTTGTTGTTTTGGCGGATGATAACAATTTAGTTGACAAAAGAATGCAAAAATTAAAACATTTACCAAACTTTACCATTCAAACGTTATTAAGATTGTTTAAAGAAATTGATACTTCTTTTTAAAATTAATGCTTTACATTTACAATTTTTATTTATCAGAGAAACCTAAAAAAGTGCCATCGTTTCCTCAAAAATATTAAGCAGCACGGCTGATTTCATTTGTAATAATAATCAGAAATATGAAGACCGCAGTAATGACTTCAGCTTTTCCATTAAAGGCATAATTTACATTCATATATGTTGATTGTTAAGTGTTATAATATCTATTTCTGCTTAAATAAATCTTTCATATTTTTAAACCTTTGAATAGTAGCGTAGAACTACCAGCTCAAACTTAAAACATTTTTTATAAATATTAAAAATATCAAAGTTTATCCATACATATGGCAACACCATATTGTAATATTGTTCACTCTTCAATAAACTGCATTTACAATATTACTTCTACGTTATGGAAAATGTGTGTTTCAGTTCAAGAAAGCTACATTTTTGCTGACACATGATCGTTAACACCTTTTGTTCCAGCTCCATTAACTGCACTCTCTTCTTCTCCACGTTCATCCGCAGGTGTTCAGGAACAGTAAAGTCTTTTGCTGACTTCAGCTTAAAGTCGCCCATTTTCTCCTTAGCCAATCGGATCGCTTCCACATCCTTAGGGTCTTCATAGTCCTCACTGGGCTTAGAGGCATAGCTGAGAAAGCATAAACAATGTTACACCTACACACATAAACACACACACACACACACTGGTACGTACAATTCTGCCCACTCTTTTTTCCTCTTCTCTATCATGGCTCGTGCTTTCTCTGCCTTCTCGGCAGCTTTACGGAGTTTCTCGGCCTCTCTGCTGGCCAGTTTACGAGACCCTGACTGCATCAGCGAGTCTGTTACCAGCTCATCCTGCACTGCTTAGAAAGAGAGAAGGAGAACGATGACTGCACATAGACACACAAGTCTAAATGCTTGTTTAACAAAACAATCCTGTCTTACGTGAAATGTTGCTAGCTTTGCCAGAAGGGGCTTTGCTCTGCCAGTGTTCCTGTTCTGTGGGTCCGCTCTGAGGTGGCGCTGTCCCATGCTGGTGCAGGTGCACTTGTATGGCAGACAGAGCCAGCAGCCTGTAGTTGGAGACCTTATGTCCACTCTTAAACGCATGGACCGTGACCGTGTCCTCCACCACTGACTCCCAGAACCTACAGAGACAACAGCAATATGAGAGAATAAACAAAAGCAGCGAGGTTCAATTATTTCTTTCTACAGTTCAACAACAATAAATGAAATTCACAAATTGGGATTCACAAAAACAAAAAATATATTTATATTTATTTTATATAGTTCACTTAGAGTTATTCTCATCAAATTTTAAACCTGTGACTTTTTTCTTTTCTTTTCTTTTTTTTATTTATGTTTTGAACAACACTAACTTACATATCATTATATGGACAAAAGGTAAAAACATTCCTAAAAATATATTTTTTGTTTCCAAGGAAGAAAGTCAGTCAAACAAAGTTTGAAACAACATTAACATTCATTTTTAAATGTTTTTTAAACATATAATATTTTTAAGTATCTTCCTCTCACCAAGCCTGTAGTTATTTGAACCAAAGCACAGCAAAAACAATCAAATTTTGAAATATCTTTACTATTTAAAATAACTGCATCTATGTGAATATACAGGTCCTTCTCAAAGAATTAGCATATTGTGATAAAGTTCATTATTTTCTGTAATGCACTGATAAACATGAGACTTTCATATATTTTAGATTCATTACACACAACTGAAGTAGTTAAAGCCTTTTATTGTTTTAATATTGATGATTTTGGCATACAAAACACCAAATTCCTATCTCAAAAAATTAATTTATTTCATCCGACCAATAAAAGAAAAGTGTTTTTAATACAAAAAAAAAAAAAAAGTCAACCTTCAAATAATTATGTTCAGTTATGCAC
>JAUCMT010000043.1:13197870-13208617 GCA_032357475.1 Enteromius thamalakanensis
ATCTGAAACATTTCAAACTTTTTCAAACTTTCAGCCACAGCTTTCTCAAGCCAACTTAAAGTTTGTCTCGACAAACTTTTTTATCTAGTTATTATTATTACTACTACTATAGCATTCATTAATGCTTTGAATTAGAATTTATTTGAATATTTTCAGTTTAAATTCTGATCATTTTTTTCTGCTTTTGCCATTTTTATTGTTTTTTAAAAACATTTCTATACCACCTTGTTTTTATTTCAGCTTTTCACTATATTTTTTTCTCCATTTATTAGATTTACATTACCATGTCTGAAGCCCATGTGAGTGTTGTTCCTCCTTGTTTGAAATGACATATCGTGAGCTCTTTCTTTGAAAGAAAGTCAAAGACCCTGACTGAGGCTGGGTAAGATAAAAGGGTATTTGTCAATGTCCATATAAAGCGCTTCATAAGTCTGTGTATGTGGGTGTATGATTGGTCAGGGTTCAGTTTTTCCTTACAGTCCAAGGCTGTAGTGGCCATGAGATGGCTACTCTCAGAAACATCCATGCCCTGAATGGCACCAGCATGAAATGAGAAGAGACACTCTGGATCTTGGGTCTGCAAAAACAGAAAACATTCACATTGTACTTAACATGGACAAAATAAAAAAGAATACAGAGCAACTGTTGAACATGACTCACAATGTTGGAGAATGAGAGATCCAATTTCCAAATACCGCCATTAGAGTCCTGTTAAAATCAATCACAAAAAGTATACAGACTGGGCCTTATAGTTGCTTTACATATATATTTAAAATAAATAAATTAAGTTCTATATCTAAAAGAAAAAAACTGTACACCTGAGCAAACCAAATGGAGGTTTCTGGGATGGAGCTCTTGACCATAGAGTATAAACTGACATTACGGCCTATTATTATCTCATTCATGGGTTCAATCTCAAACAGGCCGCTGTCATCAACTGCATCTGCGGTGTCTATGGTCTCCAAATTCCAGCTCTTAAAAAACGATGGAGAAATCACTTTAAAAATATTCAAAAACCAAAACATCCTCACCACGTAATAATAATCTCTTACTCTGACTGCTCCATCAGATCCTATGGTCATAATTTCTCCCTCATCCAGGTTAAATTGGTAAATAGCTCCGCTATGACATGTGCGTCCACCTTTACGGCAAAATTCCACCTTTATCAGACCCCCCTCCCAAAGGAGCATGTTCCCACATTCTGATCCAGACACGACCTGAGAAAGAAACAGAATTCACTTGAGAAGATAACTTGAAAAGCGCGTAGGTTTGTTAGTGTAAACATGCTAAATAAGAACCTTTCCATCAGGAAGCTCCACGTATCCTTCTATATCTGTAACTGTTGTTTTTCCAAAACTTCCCAGCAACCCTTGTAACTTTAAACCAGTGAAGGTATTGGCCATTTTCCAAAATCTGAGAAAAAAAAAAAAAAACTCTCACAGTACACTAGCATTCAAAGTCAGTGTTGTTTTTGAAAGAAGTACGTTTGTTTGATTAAACCTACAATAATAAGTGTGGAAATAATATTATAAAACTATATTATTACATAACTGTTTTCTATTTGAATATATATGTATTTTTGTCACATGACATGATCCTTCAGAAATCATTCAGATTTAGTGTTCAAGAAACATGAATATTGAACAGAGTTGATTTATTTATGACGATGAACTAGCAAACGATTTTTAGCAAACAGTCTTTAATTTAATTTAATTTTTTTATGTAACTTGCAGAATAGAATATTAATTTCTAATACAAACAAACTCACTGACCCAAACCTTCCAGCCTTAATATATATATACAAATATGTTTTCATAAAAAATTATTAAACGCAAATACATAAGTGAAATGACAGTAATACAAACCTAATGTGCCCAGTGCCAGATGTAGTGAGCTGTCCAACACAGTCGGGTGAAAAGGTGACCCTGAAGACGTCCTGAGAAAACGCTTTATTGCACAGTGTCACTTGTTCCTGCCTCCAGTCCCACAGTGTAAGCATGTAGTCTGGAGCTCCACCCACACTGGCCAGTAAAGAGCCGTCACGATTGAAATCCACAAAGCTGTATGCACTGCCTGTGCCACCTTCAAATGAAACACAAACACACTAAAACTATCTATCTCAAACAACGTATCTTTCAAATTGAAGAGCTGCCTCAGATGTCCTACCTCTGAGGATCCTGTAAGGCCGCAGGGAAGGGTATTCATATAAGATGATGTTAGGCTGATGGCCTTTCTCTGCCACGGCAAAATACTGCTTACTTGGATGAGTCTTTAGAGAGAGAGAGAAAATCCACATAATTGTGCATGACAATAACTATTCACACTATGAATTATGAATAAATATTAATATGTCTAAGCCTGATAAGTGCTATGGTCTTTCTCGTGTTGTTCATACAATCATGCATGAGGCCATTCTTTTTTCCTGTTGCTGTTGATATTTTAATTTACCCTTGCAGTTTCCATTCACACATTCACAAATAACAGTATTACTATACCATAATGGCACCGATGCCTCCCCCGCTGCTAGAACGGATGTAATGCTGCTTTTTTGTGTGTACATCCAAGAGGACAAGCAGATTTCCAGCAATGAAGGCCAACGTATGCTCATCCAACAGCTGTAGGTTCCCTCTCCGACCGCAGTCATAGCCAAACGAGTGTCTGGGCTCAGCTTTAAGGAGCAAAGGGCATCACAGAGCAACAAACTACTACATGTCATATGTTTGCAACAATTGTAGATTATTATTTTTTATTTATTTATTTTTGTTAAGTATCTTACGCTCACCCGGACAGCATTTATTTGATCACAACCATTGTAAAATATAAAAAAATAGTTTTGCATTTTCTTACATTGTGGCAGAGCAGCCATTAATCTAAACTAGTCTTAATTAATATTAAACTAGTCTTCAGTGTCACATGAACCTTCTGATATTTTTGCTGTTATTATCAATTATTATTGGGGCACGACAATTAATAATGGTTCTTATTATTATCACTGTTATGAACTCTTTAATGAATAACAATGAAATGAACAACATTTCTTTTAAATAAAAATCTTTTGTAACATTAGAAATGTCTTTACTACGTCTTTAATGTCACTTATGACATTTGATTATTATTTTTTTATATATTTTTTAAACGTTTAAATGTGCATCACGGTTTCCACAAAAACATTGTGCAGCAAAAACTATTTCCAACATTAAAAATAAAAAGAAATGTTTCACAATTCAGCATATTACAATGATTTTTAAGAATTTAATAATGTCTGCTGGAAATTCAGCTTCAACATCACATGTATAAATTACATTTTAAAATATATTAAAAACGTTTTACATTTTTAAAAGTGTAATAATATGCATTGTAATAATATTTCACAATATCATTATTTTTAATAATTTTTTTTTACTATATCATATTAACTCGAATCAAGCTTTAATGCTTTAAGCATTAGAGATATTTTTTAACATATTACTACAAATATCAGTTATACAATACGTTTAACTGGCAATATAAATACTGAAGCAATATATAGTATGTATTTTCTTATATATCTATGTTAGTTGCGGTGGATACGAGAGGTGCAGCAGGTTCTGTGGGATGTTGGAGTCTGCAGTGATGAAGGGTTTGGAGCACAGCTCTTCATAGCTGTAATACATGTCATCTGGGATTGACTTCTGATCTTCCTCAGGGTTTCCATCACACTCCTCCTCTGCCACAACAGCTGTCTGCTCTGAAATCAAAACACCATTACATTTCATCAGAAACTGCAATCACTGTTGATCAATCAACAAAATTAGATAAATAATTACAATATTTCTCTACGTGACAGTAATTGTTTGTTGGGCAAACAGGTGTCAATTTTCTTTACTGCTGCTGATGATCTCAAGGTAAAACGCGGATTTCGTACAAATTGTACAAGAATTGCGAGAACAGGACGTATTTGCCAAACACCTTGTTTCTGAGTCAAAATAACGAATAGAAAGTGTTATATCACCTCGTAAGCTAACTTCGTCTGTTAGCGTCTCGGAAGCGTCCATGTTCGTTTGACTGCGTTGTTTAGCAACCGCACACTTCGCGCATTGCACACTGGGTATTGTAGTCACAACCTACTTCTCACAAAATGTGAACCTCAAAGTATCTCAAACCTCATAATAATCGTGGAACTGTTCAATAATTTTTTGTAGGCTTTAAAGCAAGTAGCGCTCTAATATTAAAACTGTAGACTAAATGAAATTGCAGAGATGCCACTAGATGGCAGTACAGCACAGTGCTCAGAAATAATAGACACAGCAGTCATAATAGGAGGAGTCTGTCCTTTGATATAAGATTAAAACATCATAAACAATGTCTAATAAACAATGAAATTTCAATTACAGAAAGTCATAAAACTGGCATACAAGCACACAATACACACCTAACCATTCTATGGTACAGCAGAATTTACAACTAGGCCTGTGTTAACTCTCTTTTCAAAATTGAGCAAACTCACCTGCTCACACAAAAACTGCATCACTCAGCAGTGACTTACATGCCTGAACACACACACTTTTACTCACACGCACGTAACACACTGTCCCCATTTCACACAGCTATTAACAACCCACCCACACATCCCTTACAAACCACTACTCGGTCTTCACAAGCATACACACACACACACACACACACACACATATATATATATATATTGCTTAGAATTGATTCCAAAGTAGAATGACAGGAAGTCAACATCACATGACGGGGCCCCTTTCCTGTATGTTAGAGTGTGTGCTCATTACATGGGGTAACAGTGATACTTAAAGACAAGAAACAACACATCTGTGAAAGAATGGAAACACACACATATGTAAAAGACTAAAGAGCGATTTGGAGACTGACCAGTACAATCATTTCTTCTGCAAAGACATATGTTTTATCTTAAAGGGGTAGTTTACACAAAATGAAAATTCATTCAAAAATTTTTTTGTTGTTGTTCAGTGGGACATAAAAAGAGATGTTATGAAGAATGTTCATGCTGCTCTGTTCCATATAATGACAGTTGATGGTGACTAGGATTTAACAAAAACAGAAAAAAACAAATATAGTATCCTATAAGTGATCTATACAACTTTTCACTGTATTTAAAGCGTAAGATAGTTCTATGTAACAGACTTAAATACACATTTTTATTATATTTTTTTATAGGATCTTATATACTAAACTGTAGTGTGTACAGTCATGGCATGGTAAAAATTATATATACCATATAAAAAGTAAAAATAAATCCACATTATTTTTTAACGTGGAAGTAGGCCCTTTTTTTCTTTTTTCTTTTTTTGTTGAATGTGCAAGACTTCCGCTTTATTAGCTGCTAGGGAAATAACAGAACAATAAAGTGCCATAAATGTTTGGACTACAAGTGTGGGTTCATAATTAAGACATTAAAATTAAACGGCAAGACACACCAGTTTGCAAAATCGAGTTGTTTTGTACAGCGAAAAAAAGCTCTGAAAGGGATGACAACTGTACTAATTTTCTAACCATAAGGTGGATAGTTAGAAGAAAATTTAGATCCTGCTAACTTAAACCTAACTTGAATCCCTTCAAAGACTATTTGATCGCATAAAGTGACTTTTTTCTACTTTTCAATGAGTCTCGAGTCAATGGCGGAGACAATCATTTCCGGAAAGTAAAATGAAGTATTGTGTATATTATAGAAACTTTCTTGAACAATAACACATTATGCGTAGATTTGTGACATCCACATAATCCCAGGTAACATTAGCGGCGTTCAAACAGAACGTGCATTGACCAAGCGCGCGTATTTGCTAATATATGTTTCTAGGTCTAAATTATGGTGCAATTTTCGTCTTTTTTTTGCGTGAACTAGCTCTTTCACCCGATACGCAGGACTGTGTGCGTGAGAGTGAGTGACGGCACGTGTAGGGTTACTCATAATGACTCATTCTTTTATCCAAAGAGGTCATTCTCTCCCCCTCACCTCGTGCATGAACTCACTGTTATCTGAGGTGAGTCACCTGGCAGGCTTGTTTGTGTTTGTAACACACATAGATACACATCTGTCACTTGAGAAGATATTTCTTTTCGAAAAGCAAACGTGAACTTTATTGCGAATGCTGAGATCCCCAACAGTATTCATGAGGTCTTCAAAAAAGGAATTTTTCAATGGAAAAAGTAGTTTGAAAAAGACCCACTGAGCGATTTAAAGGATGGGTTTTTATACCAAAGCTATATCTTTCTGGAAATGACTAGTTGAACTAAGTCCAGTCCAAACCATCTATAAGCATATCTCTGTGAATAAATATGCAAATGATGTTATTGTGCAGCGAGTTTAATTTCCTCTTTGTCAAAAGTAATTGTTCTTACAGCTCCACCCCCTGCTGTGAAACTTAATTAGTATTTGTACTGCTTGTGCCCACACTGTCATTCAAATTGCACACACTATTATTTATGAAAAAGACTTAAAGCAGAATGTGACTGAGTATGTGTGTGCGCTGGGAAAGAGAGGCTAGCCTGTGAAAAATTCATTCCCTTGTCTGCTCGCTCTAACTAGCCCGCACAGCAGGAATCATGCTTTGATATGTCTCATATTTGGAAAAAACCTAACTATTGCACGTGCAAACACGTCCACGCTCACTGAGACAATCCGTTGACAGTGTGCACTTGGACTATTTTAAGCCTCCCTATACAGTGCTGTCTGTCAGTATGCAAACATCACGAAGCATCTTGCTCATATGAAGGTTTAGACATAGACGAGGGCAAAGCAAGAGTATGTATATGTGCGTGTTTTGCGAGTTAGCACAGTGCATTGATGATGCGCTCTGCGGGGGGTAAGCCGCCTCATAAATCTCTGGATTTTTGCTCTTTCATGGAGGGTCTGCAACAGGAATGATAATGAAACATAAGAGACAGCGGCCCTGTCTATCACACGCACACATGCGCACACACACATACTCAAATATCTACTTTAGACATCTCTTCGAGCAGAATTGGTGTTGTGGAGGTGCAGGCCTAGGTTGCAAATGCAGGAGATTTTCCGATGTGCAAATATTGCGGTACACAATAAGCATTTCAATGCGATATTTTGTTGTCTTCACGGCGTAATCCTCATGTTCTGTTTGGGGCCTCACAGGGAAATATCTGCTTTCTGATACTTAAAGTGGTAGTTCAGCCAAAACTTAAAACTGTCATTTATTTTATTGAAAGAAGATATTTTGAAGTCAACTGTTGGACCTTATTGACCTTAATTGTATGGACAAAATATCAACTGTGTTCCACAAAAGAAAGTCATTACAGGTTTGGTGTATAAATGAATTCAGATGGAAAACAATTAATCTTACCTTATATATGATTGATGTCCGAGACTCCAAATTTTCACTGTGTTTGAAACAGAAACAGCATAACTGGATACTGTTCTTGTTTTGAGTTCAAACATATGGTTAATGCTTTAATAATATCTGTCTAATGGCTTTTGATTCGGTTAGAGGAACTACTTAGAATGACTTAATGGAAAAATAATGTTAATTTTTCTTTTAAATTGCGGTTGAATTATTTCCATAAATTAGAAATTATCATTGTTTGCCTGGGACTGCAAACATAAACGCAACAGATTGTGAGGGTTAGGACAATTTGAATTAAAATTTACAAGTAAACATCTGTCTGTTAAGCATTTATATTCTGCCTAAACTGCACGATGATGAATATACAATGTGATTTGGTTTATTTTAAATGAATATTCCTGAAGCAGCATGTGATTCTGTTCTGCTGCCTGTCGAGGTAACATTAAATATGACTTAAAGGGATTACTTGAATACTTACCGAACTGTATATAGATATTTTTGGACACAATCCACATGCAGAAAAAAAGTGTTTGAAGTATATGGGAGGGGTCACTAATGAGAGGATGTTATTGCTGCATGCTTATGTTTGTTTCTGTCCCAATAATACTGTATATATAAATATATTGTACCTCATTTCAAGCTATATTGCTCATTTAGGCCTTCTGTAGAGTTTTGAAAAGGACCAACAAACATGTTTCTAACCGTGCTATTTTTGGAAAAACATATGGCGTAACAGCAAGCTACAGAACTGTGCTCTGCAGTCTCAGTGCCTCCTATTGAATCCCATCAATACATATATATCTGCATTCTAGCCTAATTAAGGCATAAATAGAGACCCTTTCCATTTTATTAAAAAATATAATGACAGATCAGCTAATTAGCTTTATAGGGTGCGTATAAATAACGCATGAAATCCACTTCCTTAGCATTAAAAGTTTCAAATATTAAACTGCATGGATTATATATAGCTATTGTAGTATTTTTTATTATTTCAGTAAATTTCTAATTTAATGAATATGACAATTGATGCTGATACAGCATTTAATAAATAAATAAATAGACTTTCATCTTGCTTTACCAATTACTTTTCATTTAACATTGCAATGAATATCATAACAGGCTATAATAAAGGACAAAACATAGATAACTACAAAGCAAGCAAGAAAAAAAAATAAAGACTCTCTGACAAAAAAAAAGGAAGCTGGAGGTGGACAAAGGCAGGAGCGTCTGGCTGCAGAGCAAAAGAAAACAAGAGAGACGCTTTTGTGAAGAGAGGGTGCGGAGCTTCGCAGAGGCGAGTCAAAGTGACAGCCCGAAAGAGAAAGTGTCTGTGTGTGCAGGGTAAACCCTTTAGTCCTGTGACCCCCGCTCTTCTTCAGCCGAGCGCTGGGACCTCAGCATTTCCCTAATCCACCCGCTCTAAAGCGACCGACGGGCTACTCGCAAACCCCATAATGCACGGCAGCCTTTAGGCACAGGGTCATTAACATGATATTAGGCTCCAGACAGAGACTAGTGTGTGTGTGTGTGTGTTGGTTTAGCTAGTGTGTAAGCTGCACTGGTCCTTTCATTGCTCTCTCAGTCTGAAGAGACCGAATGTGACAGTCTGACTGCATGTAGCGAGAAGATTCGCTGCTTTCATATTGCATGCAGAAGCAAATAAATGCCAGATAAACCCATGTTATTAGGTTTTGTGAAAATACCGTAGATCAATAAAAGTGTTTCTAACCCTAATAACACAAATTATTTTGTAGTACACCTGGAAAAAAGCATAAAGCATATGAAATGTTTAAGTGGTGATATTTTTGAAGCATTACACACTTAATTGGTTGTCACTTCAATGCATTTTTTAAGGTGTTTTTGAGTCAAATGGTTTCAAATATGCAGACTGCTCCTCCTGGATTTCTCCCTATAAGGTATCCTCATATATTTTTCTTTTACGTAATATAAAACCAATGCTCCTTATATTATTTTCTGTGCTAAGCGAGTCGGTTTCTGGCTTTCCCAGCTCTAGGCCCATGCTGTGCACAGTTGGGGGGCTTGAAGCTCCAGCAGCCACTTATTTAGGGAAAGAAAGGCGAAATCTTCAGTCTTCAAGCTTCACTTTCTTGTTGCAAAGCCACTGAGGACTGAACACGGTCTTGGTCTGCTTATTAATTTACTTAAACTCCTTTTAACGTCATTGTATGTCCTTCTGGACCTAGACGTCAAACCTGCATCAGGAAACAGTTTGAGTTAACCAACACGCAGCTGTTTCACGACTAGCTTGGATTTATATATAAAACTTTCTGTGGAGGAGATGAAGATCTGAGGTTAGTAAAGTTACGGGTTCAGTCATAACTAAACGCTATTCTGACAATACACTGAGTTGCTAATATTTGAGCATGCTCACTCGTTAACGATAGCTTAATAAACTGTTTTGTGACATAACGAGGGGTATGAGGAGATTCGTCATAATTCGATCAATGCGGTACCTGAGATAGAATCGTACAGCTTTTAGGAGCTGATCAATATTTGGCTCACCTCTCCGGGTGTGCAGTATAACAGCAGCTTTGTGCTGAAATATGATTTAAAGTCAGCATATGCTCACATTTTCATATTCTTGTTGGCTCGAGTTCAAATCCTTGCCATAGCGGAGAGTCTGGGATGTTTGCTTTGGTGGGAAGCCAATGCTGAAAACGCCATAATAGTCACTGCGGGCCTAGCAGCAACTAAATTTACAACATGTGAATATGGGGTGGAATACAGCCTGAATTAGTTGAAATCTTGCATATCTAAATCTGTGATTTGTGACACACTTTCCTCAGCTGGGTGAGCTGTAAGAATGGAAACATGACAAAGAAGTGCATCTGTGAGACGTCTCTTGAGGAGCCTAAATGTTTAGCACAAGCAAGGGCATGAAATGGCTGCAGTATATCAGTTTAGGATGATTACAAGGCTTTAGTAGATGAGGTGAGAAGTGCAAACTGTTATTAGATGAAAGACAATTTATAATCCCTTGTATCCTTCTAAAGGAACGCGAGAACACTGGTATTAGACTGATTCACTTGAAACACCGGCCTAAACAGGAGCTCTACGAGGATTGAACTGTAAATTCTCCCCAAGTGACTTCATTCTATGTGTTAATCTGAACAATTATGAGCCTACATCTGATTTCCATCTTGATGCAATTTGCAGCTGATTAACTGATTTCAAAAATAGAAAATGCATTGGTCTGTGGCGAACTATGCTTTAACACATGTTAAAAATGCTTTTATCCATTTGGTTTTGTATCCCTATCTAGTTTTCTAGAGAGAGAGAGAGATTTGCAAAAACATAAGGTTTTTCATTGTGGATTCAAATTAATCTCAGTCAAACTGCAAAAAAACTGCCACCTAACACAATAAAAACATGATAACATAATAAAAAAA
>JAUCMT010000043.1:13208717-13232867 GCA_032357475.1 Enteromius thamalakanensis
TCCCTATCTAGTTTTCTAGAGAGAGAGAGAGAGAGAGAGATTTGCAAAAACATAAAGTTTTTCATTGTGGATTCAAATTAATCTCAGTCAAACTGCCAACTAACACAATAAAAAAACGAAAAAAAAAAATGTTTTAAAAACATTTAAAAATGGAGTTATGTTTTTGCAAATAAACTCATATGTAAAAATTAAATTATGCAATGTTTAATTATTAATTATTCTAAGGCCTAGCTGATATAAAGAACAAAACATGAACATTGCTAAGGCATGTATAAGTGTGTAATATTATTTAAAACATTTGATATTTCACAAGAATAAATGGCTTTATGATGTTTCTCTTTAAACAAAAAAAAAACATCTGTGCAACAAAGAACACTTCAAAATTTGAACGTTCAAACACAGTTGATATGACATTTTCTTTATAATTTCCCCCCAGTTCAAACATCAAAGAGAATCCTTTAAATAAATCTACAATAAAAATAATTTGACGTTATATCATTTTGTCAATTACATTGCTGCACAAGAGAACAGGCAGCGTAATATTGGGAGTCCACGCAATTTTACATTTATACAGCAACACAGCTTTGATCTCTGCATTTTTCTCAATTGCTGAATGTCTAAAACTGAAGCACACGATGTACTACACCTACGGCTCTGAATCATACAAACAGAAGTCGTAGCCAATCATAAACTGTTATTTTGTGTTTAGGTGATTTACTCACCAATCAGAAACGCGGAGGGGAGACTGAAACTGTGCTGGCTTGAAAAAGGTGCAATTTGAAATATAATTACAAGCAGAATAATTAAAATAATTCAGTTCATTTCGTACCGCAGGTTATGCAACCCTTTTGAAGCATACGATTTAAGATTAATCAAGGAAAACCACAACTCTATTAGAATAATATCAGATCAAATAACACATTTACTCTAAATATAAAGATCTGCTTTAGGGAAAACTATCCATCTACATTGATCCTGACTGTACATTGCTGTACATTTTCTCTCATCAACTGTTTGTCCATCCATAAAGTAGCAGCAAAATGGAATTTATGTGTCCTTTGATATAAAATGAGGCCTTCATCTCAAAGGCTGTTGTGTCCAAGGGCATCTTGAAGTGATGGGCTATATAGGGTATTCTTCTATGCTATAATACAATCTGAAAAGGCACAGACATAAATTTTCTCTTATTTTCCACCCTTTTTTCCTGTCAAGGTTGACGCTAGATGAAGGTCATCATTCCAGCAGCGGCTAAGAAAGCGTGTGTGTACATTGAAGATACGTGTATATTGGGTGTCTTGCGGACACGTCTTGATGCCAAGGTTGTGCTGACAGCATGTAAAGTGTGTGAGTGAGGAGTGTATGTGTGATGAGTTTTTACTCACAGTAAACAAAGATAGACAATTCTCCATATCTGTTTAGCATTCCATGCAAACTCACAATGAAATCTCTCAAGTAATTCAGATACGCACATTGATGTTAAATGTGACCCTGGTCAACAAAACCAGTAGTAAGTGTTCATATTCCGAAATTGAGATTTATGCATGATCTGAAAGCTGAAGAAATAAGCTTCCCATTGATGCATGATTCGGATGGATAGGGCAATATTTGACCGAGATACAAGTATGAAAATATGGAATCTGAGGGTACAGAATAACTTTAAAGTCGTCCAAATGATAATCTTATCAATGCGTATTACTAATCGAAAATTAAGTTTTAATATATTTTCGGTAAGAAATTGACTAAATACCTTCATGGAACATGATATTTACTTATCCTTACGATTTTTGGCAAAAAAAAAAAAATCTTTAATTTTGACCCATACAAAGTATTTTTGGCCATTGCTACAAGTTGGTCACAAATGTGTGTGCATGTGTCATTCACTACATATATATAAAATGCATAATATTTATATACATCTTTTTTCAAATAGGCTATCAGTAACAATTCAGGGGATTCATTAAATATATTTAACACATTTAATTTTGAAACAGTGTTGACAGGATTTATTTACTGTCCAAATGTTGGGCTGGCAGTGTTTTTTTTTTTTGAAAGATTGGTTTTGAAAGACTATTATGCTCACCAAAGCTGCATTTATTTGATAATATTACATTTTTATTGATTGTCAGGTCAATGAAATGGAAAAATGTCTTATTATCAGATTTGTGTTGCTATATTTTGTTGACGCTACCGTTCACAAGTTGATGCTTTAAAACAGCAAGGACACGTTCGATTGATCAAAAGCGACAGTAAATGCATTTATAATCTTTATAATGAGATTATCATTAAAGATGATATGTTTATATGTATCATTTATCATTTCAAATAAATGCTGTACTTTAATTATGAAAAATGTATTACTATTTGAAAAAAAATAAATACCACATACTTTAATATTGATAACAATTTCTTTTTTGTATAATATTCTTTTTTTTTTTTTTTTTGTCAGCAGTAAATCAGCATATTAAAATGATTTCTGAAGGATCATAAGACACTAAAGACCTGAAGTAACGATGCTGAAAATCCAGCTGCGCATCACAGGAATAAATTACATTTTAAAATATAATGTGGTTATTCTAGTTATTTATTTAATAATATTTTACGGCATTGCAGTTTTACTGTATTTTTATTTCAAGCAATTTACAAGATATTTACGTTTTGCATGAGCTATGAAAAAAGTTGCAAAATTGCATCTGATCTTTATTACAGTCTATAAATAATGCAAAGTGCAGCATCTGTCACAGGATGGTGTCCTATTTTTGAAGCACATATACAAGTTTTGTGAAAGCCGACAGCGGCAGTGTGAATGATGCTGATCAGAGGAAGAACATCTCGTTATGCTGTATTGAAGTAAAATCCAGCAGCAGGCTTCACTTCCTTCTCTGAGACAGAAATACACATGCACAGTTTAGATCTGATTCTGGATGTGATTATATGTGAGGGATGAGCAAGAGGAGGATGCGAAATGGAGAGAAATTAGCCTCTGAAACGTACTGCCTATAGCTTTCGCAATAGGCTCTCTCTCTTACTCACACACATACAGTCTATTCCAGGAAACTCATTTATTTTTAGTGGAACTGGTATGCTTTTAATTACCAGCATATCTGCGTATGACTTATTGTAGGGAAAATATAAAACAGGCAACTGTACCATTTCATAACAAGAAAATATTTCATAAACCACAGGGTGTGACGATACAGTTTACTGTAAATTGCATAAAATCAACATCGAATAATGCGTCATTTTTAAAACAAAGATATATTGACTAATATCTGGTTACATCGTGGTTCCTGTTGTCCAGTCTTTCCTTGCACTATTTATTCTATTCTATTTTCATTCTTACTACGCTAGAAATGTTAGCATACTGTAAATGGGTTTTAGTGATTCACTGTATAACAAAAAGGGGCTTTGCAGTTTGTGTTAACTATGCAACCTCCTGCATTTTTAAGATGTCATGTCAAGTTCAGCTCTTAAAAATGCACTTGGAGACCTTGTCTTTTTTGTATTCTTTTACATTATGGTTTTGCAGCAGTTTTATTTTTTTTGCATTTGATCACGCTGTTTTTAAAAGGTTTTAATGTGAACATCCGCCATTGCTCAGCTTATTTATCCTCTTAAATTCTGTTCGATCCAGCTTACGTTTTGCCTTAAATAGGCCTTAAAAGGGCCTATAATATCATGCATCCTGGGTGAGCAGGCATGTGTGCAAAATATGGACGGAGAACATGTCATAAACTCAATGAACAGACGCTGCTAAATAGAAATAATTTAGATATAGGCTTATCCAGACTCCTTATCCAAGCATAATCCTGCATTATTTTCTGGCCAAACGTCCCGCTGTTCATTTGAAGAGCCGAGCCCGCTCATTTCTCATCTCACACATTACCAAAACTCCAAGGGTTGCGTCATTTGCCGAACACCACAAAAAATATATCTGAAGCCCTCCTTTCCAAGAAAGAGCATAAAGTTTTTTTTTCTCCTTTTGTGCCAAGTCCTTGTACTCCTTTCACACTGGCCACCAAACCATGCCTAATGGCTCCTGGGGAGAAGAGGCCCAGATTGCGGCGTCTTTTCCCGACAAAAAAAGAGCTTAGAAAACTAGGCTTAAAATTTCAGGGTGCCACAACCCCGCCAACCCACCCCTCCTGGAGTGTGCATATGCCCCTTCAATCCCGAGAGATGAACTCAGAAATGGATGCGAACGGTGAACATGGGCAACCACAGTCACTCTCACATTCTGTGTTTTGGGGTAATATGCTGTAAATCAGAAACTTTTCATATATATATAATGCAGGTGAATATCTGGGTTGCTAAGATTTGAATCTAACCCATCAGGAATGGATGAAGTTGCACTTTATTATAGGTAAGATTTTGCTGGAATACATTTGACTATGCTAATGTTTTGCTATTGTGTGTTTGGAGTAGAAATCAACAGTGGAGATATATTATTCGGGCCTATCACGGTGTTCAAGGGTTGACAATGAAAGGTTCAACAGATATGTTTGGAAGGCAGTATTTGATGTAGAAATGACTAAATGAACTAGTATGATGATAATGGATTCAGTTCGCATATGATGCAATGATTTATTTTTTTATTGAATGATTATTTTGAGCACTTTTGTATTTTCATTATCACCTAATGAATTTATTTTTTAAGCTTGTATTGTGCCTGTATTATAGACAAATTGTAAATGATAGTAAAACACTGAAATCCCATGCATTGTGTTTTTTTAAAGTAGTTTTTTTTTTAAATACAAAAATACAATATGTGAGGCTTTGATTGAAGTAAATAGAACAGAAAATATAATTACAAATGCATAAGAAAATGTAATAAAAACTAGGATGTGCATACAAATACGTGAATATCTGCAAACTGAGCATGAGCAGACGGAGAGGATTAGATCACTGGAGAGGATGAGAGAAAAAAAAGGACAATAGTCAAGCAGTGTATAAATGAGACCAATGAGAAAGTGTCTGTGCAGTGTATAGAATATAGTAAACTTGCATTAGGAATCTCTGCTTAGTGGGAAAATACTTGCCAAACAACAGACAGAAGGAGAGGGTTTTAATCCAAGCTGCATCTGTTTGTTCATTACAATAGCCTATGATATGTTCATAAGCCTGCAGATGACAATATTGCATGAATAATATTGGAAGCAACCACACACAACAGTTTATTTAGTGAATTGCAGGATTGTCAGAGCTGTATTACGACGCGGTCGTTGCCTTACATCTGTTCTGCTGTTTACACACACACACACACACACACACACATTCCAACCTTTTAACGCGAGGAGATGAGAGTTGATTGATTTTCTGCTAGGTTCAAGGTGTGCTATGGTTTTTAAGAAGATCCCTCCAAAAAAAATTAAGTAAAAAGGCGAAAACAAACGCAGCTCTGCGAAAGCAGAAAAAGATACGGAGTCTATATTAAGATGACTCGAGGAGCCCTCTTTCGATTTCTAAGGCGTTTACGCAGTAAATGTGGTATAAGATTAAGCTAACGTGGCATCAATACGGACAATTTTTCTCCTTTTTATTTCATACCATCTGCAATCGATCTGTGCGTGCTAATCTTCATTACAAAGGCCTCAGTCTCGCTGATTTCCAGAGGATACACAATGTGGATGTGGGACTGTGTCATTTGTATCACATAAAACAAGAATGCCATGAGAATAAAGATAACAATAATATCAAGCTTTTGATCATTTATTTTTGTTCCATGTGTGCCTGATAAACCACATTATGAAGAAAACCCTAATTAGGTATTTGTAAAGCTTTAATTTATGACAAGCAAATAATCTATTTGTACAGTTAATTGTGAAACGATTAGTTATACAAAATACGTTTGGAGCTATTGCCTATAAAATTAATTATTTGGTTTCAATTTACGTTTTATATTTAAATTGGTGATTTTTTTTTAAACTTAATAATAACTTTTATAATTGTACTTTAATGTTTAAATGGTTAAATGTGTATTTTTGTTCGCTGCTAAAAAGGCATCAGATCCACTTTAATATAAAATAAATGAATGCTCAAAGCAAAATTGCAAGATGTAACCAAAATCTATTTATTTCTAAGGTTTTGTTTCTGTATCTCCCGTGAAGGCAGACAAACCGATTCTAGGCCACAGTGAATTTGGCAAGTGTACTGGAGAATGGTGTGTTAGGGAAATAGGGAACAGGAGGAGGTTATTAAAATATGACTGTTCGAGTTTTGGTTGACTACCTCACACCTGGTACTCTCAGCATGAACTGAAAGTGAGGCGTACCTCTTACCAAAAGAATAAAACTGCTAAAAAAACAAATGTTTTTTTACTATAAACCTGCATATATATATATATAGGCTATTACATTACATAACGGCAACATAAGAAAAAATAATTTTCATAACAATGCAGTTACCAGACCTGTAGAGTTTTATTTTTGTTTTTATTTAAGGTGAACAGACCCATAATATAAGAGATCCTGTCTGTTTTGGGAGCAGGTCATGGGGGTTGGCCTGATGAAAGGCATAAAGCACTTAAAGTTGTTAAGGGCACTCCCACCATTCAGAAGCACTTAGTTTGGCCCCTCCCCAAAATCTGCACACACAATTACCATTGGAGGGTGATATGGAAACTTACACACAAGCACTTATAAACACTAACGCATTTAATTAATAAACTGATGACATTTATAAGTAGCTATAATGTGCTAACACAAACTAAGCGTTTGCATCTATAAAACAATATGGGCTCTAAATTGCATCCATTTAGAGACATGTTGTGCAAACAATCAAAGGTGCTATCTTTTCAGTCTGTAAAAATGTTATTGTGCTTGTCATGACTTGTAGATAATTAATGTTTAACATTTATATTAAGGGAAATTGATGTTCTCTTGTCAGATATGCTAAATAGGCTACCTCTTTTACCTCTGCATGTTGAATAGTGACAAATGAAGAGTGTACCCACACACACACACACACACACAGCATCAGCAGAATACATAGTGATTAAACCTGCAGACTAGTGTTAGTTGCTGTTTAAGTCTGTAAGTCTCAGTTATCATCTCATTTAAAGCATTTGTTCATTTGTCATCTGGAGTCTATGCTGTATGTGTGTTTTTCATTCTATTCTCATTACATTTTAATCTGCCAGTTTTCAAACATTATGTAAATTCCAGATAAACATACATTCTCGTCTCTGGTTATTAAAATAAAAATAAAAAACCCCTACAAAATGTGTGCTTTCTTTTTATGTCTTTGCTCATTTATGTTGTGCTGTTTTAGGTTGGATTGAAGTTTTAAAGCAAAGTTTTTTGAAGTCAAAGGAATATTGCTATATACTAAACTGACTAATAATTCCAGTTAAACGAAAGGTTGCGCACTCTTTTAGCTGTAGGTCTAATGCATGAGCAAACTATCACAGCGTTCAGTGAGTGTTTGGTCCTAATTGTTTAAAAAAGCAGTATGCAATGTTACAAGAAATATAAAAAGGGAAGGAAAAAAACGATAACTTATGTCAACCATCCTGCAGCATGAGCAGCGTCTGCTGTATCCCTGATACAAATGTTGTTACCTTTGTATATCTGCTCCCGATATCCCATTCAAAACACCCACATTCCAACCTAATGGACGCACCTCGCCCTTCCTGTAGCTGCTATATTACTCCGCGCATACCACATTCCCCGTGTCGAAAAAACATATAGACCTCAGATGAGGTACTTGGAATATAATAAACTATTTGACGATTATTTGTTACTTTATTTATATATAATACTACGCTTAGCTTAACGCTGGACTAAGCCACCGCTGCGCTCTAGTTTTTCGGATGCGGTAGGATACAGTAACTGCATTCCTCGTATAAGAGCTGCGTCTGAGCGACGCCATTTTAAGGTCTAGATTCACATCAGCGCGGAAGGTTTGCCGCACCGCTAACGCAGGAGAACAGCGACCCGTCCGGGAATCTCACCGGCTGGCTTGGCTGTTTCATTTCCACTAGGATACCGACGCGTTGGTCAGGCTCCGCCGGCCAAATAAAGGGATTCATCTTTTTAATTTTCAGGTAAGCTTTTTAAACGCGGAACGAATCAACTCTCAGTACGTTACGTTAGTTTGGAGACTGGAGCATCGGGAGGATCTTCCCAGGGTTTTCCATGCTCGACCTGAGGCTGGATTTACCTTACTCGAGCTGAGCATTCAAAAAAGCCTCTTTAGGTTTTTGCTTTTTATTTTATACTCGTTTACCTCTAAATCGCAGGTTTGTGCACAAGGCTCATTGACTCTTGTGTTTGTTTACGGTAACTAGCTCCGCAAGCTTTGGCTAACGTTAGCTTACGTTAGCTTTCATTCAGGTCTATGGCTCGAGCAGCGAGCTAACAGATCTTAATCGATAAACGACAATATTGATAAAAACGCATGATTTCACCAGGTTGGTTTTCACAGTAATAATACACTGTTTTTTATTTTTCTCAACCGCATCGTGATTTAGTTTCATCCGCTTCAACGCTTAATGTCGTCAGATATACCGGGGAACTTTTATTTGTGTAACGTTAGTATTACTAATAATAATGGAAGCCGAGCCGATCTGTAAGTTTTCCAAGTCGGCTGGATAAAAGAAAGTCAGTTAAAAATGCAATACGTTTATCAATTCGTGATAACTGAGAAAAATACATTTTTCCTTGTTTGTAAAATATTTTCTGTTTTGTTGCATATTTATGTAACGTTAGTCAACCTGAAAAGAGTGTAATGTGAAACTCCCATGTCAGTTTGAAGCGAAGTAACGTTAGGTTGAAATTTAGTTATATTATGTAAAGTTGTTATCTTGAAAAGTGTGACTGGATGGATTGTCAACTTTATTTAGTTTGAGAGGATATCCACGATTTGTCATAAAAGAGTAACCTTTGCTACATAAATTGTCCAGGGTTTTGTCTCATCACAGATTTGGCGTGACGTTATAGTCACATGGTTTGTAAGTTTGTTTTTAAACGGAGTCGAAACATTTAGGGTTCATTACTCTTCCTCGTAACAAAGGCCCTGATGGCTGAATTCCTGCGTGCTTTCAGGAGGGGCTCGGGTTTCTCTGCTCCTAGACTCCGGGGCAGCTGTTTCACACACTTTAGTTAGACGTACCTACCTTGAGAGGCTCGGCAGAGCTGACCCCAGATCAGCCGCCGCGCGTCTCTCCGCTGGAGGAAGTGTGGGCGGAGCTAGAGTCCGACGGCAGAGTGCGCGGTGGAAACTGAAGAAGGTCGAAACTTTTCCACGATTACGCGTGTGTGGTCGCGTTTTTAGCGGCGAGCGTATTTTGTGTTTCATACCTTTGTGGGAAATCCCCGCAGCAGTGTTTAAAAACAACCTCGGTTTCCCATAATTTACAGAAAGGCCGGGTTTATGGAAGAAGCTAAGAAAATAATCGTCTTTGGAACACAATGGGCTGTTTGTAGAGAATGTATTTATGCTGCTTTAAGCAAACCGGAGATTTTACTTGTCTAATAGTTATACAGGTTTGCTTTTTGTAAAAGATCATTTAAAGGAAGAGTTTACCCCAAAACAAAACTTGTCACTTTGCCGAAAGTGAGAGGTGTTTTTTTTTTTCTTTTTCTTGGTGGAATTAAATATTTAAGAAATCGTTTTTGTGTCGGTTTTGCTTTAAAATCTGTTAATTTGTCCTATCGACAGATACTAAGATTTTGGATCAACATAAAAGTTTGTAATAAAATAAATGGACGGCCCAACCAAAACTACCAATCAACTATTCTAAATGGCTTTTTCAAATAATTACATCCAAAATAAGTTCATATTTGAATGTGTATACACAGTAGGCTATATTTTGGAAAAATATACATTTGTATTTAATAAATGCATGCATGTATTTATATATAAGTATTAGTACAGATGCAATAACATTTATTTTGGAAGATTAATCATTTGACCACAAAAGCACTAATTGTAAACTGCTTTGCTTGCGCTGGCCATTTCAGTTTGTGTTAACAGGATACAGTGAATAAACCTTAAACCAGCCCATTAAGAGGGCCAATCAGACAGCCTTCCTTTACTTTGAAGGTTCGCTTTCCAAATCCGTCCCATAATCACACAGCGATTCATCTGAACGTCCGCCTCCCTTGCGCCTGTGTGGAATGCTGACTGGTGCCACAAGGAAAACCCTGTAAGTTCGTGTCTGACTCCCTTCAGTGTTTATTGTCTGGTAAATTAATTCCAGGTCAGTCTCACCACTGTGCAGGACTACATATGCATTTTGCATAAACTTCCACAGCTGCCTCTGTTTGCTCTCAAATCATCTCTCTGCCTTCACATGCACCCTTAAAAAGCCTAATTTATTAACATTGGCACGGCTTCACAGCGATGCGTTTCCCGCTAGCGGGGTCTTTCAGTGCAGGCCTGTATTTGAAGTGCTGTATCTTGTGTCATGCACACACACACACAGGAAAGGAATGTCCAGCGCGGACTGCAGGATGTTATCCTAAGCAAGGTTTCCTGTAAATACCTGTATTTGAAAGCAGCATGTTGTATTTGAAGCATGTTGAAATGCTCTGCAACAGTAGTGCTTCAGTGCTGTACCAAGGTAGTTCTGTTGGATGAAACTGATTCTGCAGCTTCATCATTAAAAGCTGTTCTCACACAGTTGTATGTTCTCAGACGGCCTGGATGCTCATCCAGCTGAGAACCAGCACTTAACCTACTTGCAGAGGGTTGCAATTTAGCACAAGAGCTCTGGAGTGCATGTGACTTCACGCAGTCTCTGCACCCGTGACCGAGGAACATCTGCAGAAGTTCAATTCACTTGACAAAATTGTTCATTTGGAACCTCTTTACACATTAAATCAATGCTTCATTGAGTTTTATAATGGTTTAAGTTGTCAGTGCATGTGGTACCTTTTTACTATTTTTAAGTGTTTTGTGTATCCTTACCAAAAATGCGAGCAGATTTCCAAAAAGGTTTAAGTTTGTGTAAATTTTTATATGCATGTATATGTATGTTTATTTATATACAGTACTTAATGTGAGCCAGTGACTCCTAAATTTGGACGTTTACTATTAGTATTCAGCAAATGCGCATTTTACAATTTAAAAAAACAAAAACTTTGTCTGACAATTTTTTTTTTTTTTTACAAACCTTAAAGGAAATCCGCATTGGCTATCCAAAAATCCATATTGTCAAGCACTAGGTTTTAGTTGTGAATATTTGAACCGTTCATGGTTGTAAACTTGCAGCGATTCCCTTTTACAAAATGATGCTCTTCCTTTCCACGGCACCAAATTAATTCTTAGGTTGTTTGTCTGTGGTGGGGTTAACCACACTGATTGATGTTGCCTAATGATAAGTTGGAAACAAGCCTTTGGGTTTCTTCCGGTGTATGTACTTCACATTTAACCCCGATATCATGACGCATATCGGGTCTTTTTGAGGCTTGCAGGATGTGAGAGCTGATGTTCTCCGCAGCAATAAGACAGATTTTGTCAACGTTTCCGTTTCCAAGGCTTGTCTGGAGGGGACCTGTTCAGAGAATAAACATCAATTCAGTAAGGCTATTAATTACCCTCTTTCTATGGAGGAGATTAATCTGATGCTGATTTATACCGAAAGATGCGTTGATCTAGACAGCTTTTAGGTGTTTTTTTGAGCTGAGGAGGGATGTTAGACTCATTTCATTGATTTAATTGCTGCTTGGCTCGCTGAAGGCCCATGCAGGAAGGAAGACCGGCCCAGAAGCGTACATGAGCAGTTTCCTATGGAAATAAAAATCAACTGCCCTGGTTTGAGGCCAGCATGAGGAAACCTATTTCACATACTGAATGCTTGGCAGCTTTTGTTTCGTTGTGGCATCTTTTCGCGCTTCTAAATGTGTCCTCTACCCCATGAACTGGCATCACTAGCCCGAGGCTCTGCGCGAGACTCTGGAGAATTCCAGGCATCTGAGGTTTCAAGAGGTCATTATAGCTCTGTGATTTAACTTCAGACACTTGCATGTTCTCTAGCAAATGCTTTCTGTTGGTAAATGTTTAAACACTAGCATTCAAAGGTTTGGGTTCACTAAGAATTTAAAGAAATGTAAGGTCTAGTCAGCAATTAGACTCATTATGTTGACATAACAGTTGAGACTTTTTTTTTTTTTCTCCAGTCTTTAACTTTACCACCACAAGAAGAAATCACATTTTAAAACACTGGGTCACAATTTAATAAATGCAGCCTTGGTAGTAAATGTAAGAGACTACTTAAAAAAAAAAAATAACAAAAGCTTCCTGACCTAAGGTTTTGGTCAACTTTTTTTTATTTTTTTTTTGTTTTGTTTCCTGCTGTACATTTAAGTTAAAGCTCAGAAAAATGCCAAACCACTTGGAAACATCAGTCATTTACACTTAAGCATCTTACAATGTGAAGGTTGCATTTTTCGACAGTGCGTTAAGTTAAAAATAGCCCCACTTCTTAAAATCTGTCCTGAGGAGGTCTCTCTGTTCTGTTCAGTTGTTGCACTCCGACCAACTGCTGTTGACCAAGAATGTGTCTTGTGTAAATACACATATAAAAAGTGTTTTGTTTTTTTTTGTCCCACTTTAAATAATTCTTGCTCAATTGTAAATCATGCACTGTAATCATTTCCTTTCTGTGTGACCTTACATACTTTCATTGTTTTTCTACAGTGATCTAATCCCTCCCACCCTCTGAATATATAATCAGTTGAACATTTTCAGTTTGAGTCCCTGGTGTGTGGCTGGTCATTCGTGACCTACTGACAGTTTGGTTTCATTTTTATTGTGAAATTGATTTTCTTTTTCCATGTCATTTGGGTCTATCCCTCTATCCCAGAATAATGGTCTGCTACCTATAGTAAAATCTTCCACTTTTATAGCAAACCAGGTAAATCAGATTATTTTAAGTTAATCTGCAGTTTAGGATCGGTGTTGGTTTCGTGTCCTCGGGCTGTTTATAATCACATAATTTGTGGTGCTTGATGCTGTATTGTTCTCATCAGCTTTGGAAGAATGAAGCTGACTAACCCCCTCAGCATGTTTTTACTGGCATTGCCAAGATGACTCACCGTCCCGTCTCCCTCTCTCGACTTCTCGCGTGACACCCTACAGACTAAATGAGGGGAGTTTCCCCCAGTTAACACTACCTTTAGGGTCTGTAATGTAGATTAAAGCCTTTTTTCTCGCTTGTAAAACAGCTGGTGTCTGAGGGGGAATAGCCAAATGCTGCTGCTAATTTGTAATGACTGGTTTTATTTTTGGCCTTATCGTTTATTTATTTTCCCCCTCTCTCTACAGGTTTGGACGTCACTCAGGCTGAGGGATTGATACAACGATGGCTACCCAGTGTGAGTCTTTTTCCTGTCAGTTTATCAGCATGTTTGTTCAATGACTGCTGCTTGACGCAGACACCAACACAGATGAGCTGATAAAGAACAGGTTTATTTACTGAATGATTTTAAGTTAACCCTCACAGACCTAATAGGTCCCTAAGAAGATTTCAGAAGGGTTTTTTGCGTTTACTAATAAGTGAACCACAGTAAATTTCAGACTAGAAGTCCTAATTTTATTGATCAGTACTTATTTATGAACATAGCCTTTGCTGATGGTAATAAAAAATGGCAGCAATGGTTTTATAGAGGTCTGTGCTGCTGCAGGTGTTGAAATATGCAACATCTTAACTGCAAATTCAATGAGGTGTAGGAATATTGCATGATCATGAGACTTGAGAAGATCCAAAATATCCTGTCTGTGTAATGTCTGACGTTGATGTCTTATGTCCTGTAGCTGACCTTATGGAGCTTGATATGGCCATGGAGCAGGATCGTAAAGCCGCTGTGAACCTGTGGCAGCAGCAGTCCTACCTGGATTCAGGTATCCACTCTGGGGCCACCACCACAGCGCCGTCTCTGTCAGGCAAAGGCAACCCTGAGGAGGAGGATCTGGACAACCAGGTGCTCTATGAGTGGGAGCAGGGCTTCAACCAGCCCTTCACACCTGAGCAGGTGGCAGGTATGTGACAGTGTTTGCTTCAATCAAATGGTGTGCGCATTAGGAAAAATGGAAGCCCCTCTAAACGGGATATTTTCAGCAACTTTCCTGTCTGGCTAATCACCAACTACTTCTCTTAGACCTGGATGGGCAGTATGCCATGACCCGTGCACAGCGTGTCCGTGCTGCCATGTTTCCTGAGACTCTTGATGAGGGCATGCAGATTACTTCTACCCAGTTTGACTCTGCCCACCCAACCAACGTGCAGCGGCTGGCCGAGCCTTCCCAAATGCTCAAACATGCCGTTGTCAATCTCATTAACTACCAGGATGATGCTGAACTGGCCACCAGAGCAATCCCTGAGCTCACTAAACTTCTCAACGATGAGGACCAGGTTAGAAACGTCCTGTACTCCATGCTTGTTATGCCATTAAAATTGCAATTCCTGCTTCAGAACTTTTTTTTTGTAGCTGAAGCTAAAAATGGAAGACCTTTTTAGCAAAACAGAGCCTTTATTAAGATTATTTTTAGCCATATTGTGACTTAGTTTGAAGCAATGACAGTGCTGTCTGAATCACCTTAAGTTTTGCTTTTGGATGTTGTCATTTGCGTAAAGTAGTGGTTTCCTGTTGGCAGATCTGACACTGGAAGAGATACTTACTAGTTTGAAGTGACCCTTAAAAGGTTTCTGCATCTGACAAGCAAATTAGTCACTTCACTCCTGATTTCTCTGGTTGAGCGGTCTCTGCAGTTGCTCTGCTA
Source organism: Enteromius thamalakanensis (assembly GCA_032357475.1). Lineage (NCBI taxonomy): Eukaryota > Metazoa > Chordata > Actinopteri > Cypriniformes > Cyprinidae > Enteromius > Enteromius thamalakanensis. Next base: position 13,223,439 of record JAUCMT010000043.1, read on the forward strand.
AATGACAAGTAGCCCAGCCATTTCAAATCTGCTGCATCTCACTTCCCTCATATCATTCCCTCTTCCTGTCCAGGTGGTGGTGAACAAAGCCGCAGTGATGGTGCACCAGCTCTCAAAGAAAGAGGCCTCTCGCCACGCCATCATGCGCTCTCCCCAGATGGTGTCTGCGATCGTGCGGACCATGCAGAACACCAATGATATCGAGACTGCCCGATGTACTGCCGGCACATTACACAACCTGTCTCATCACAGAGAGGGTCTCCTCGCCATCTTTAAGTCAGGAGGAATCCCTGCCCTCGTCAAGATGCTGGGGTAAGGGCTCCAAAGCGCACAAGCTGTCTGGAGTTAGAGTTTGAACATAACGCTCAAGATAATGCTGTACTACTTGTTCCAGTTCTCCACTAAATGAATATCACATGATCGTGTTTCCAGGTCTCCTGTTGATAGTGTGCTGTTCTATGCCATCACCACCCTTCACAACCTCCTGCTCCATCAGGAAGGTGCTAAAATGGCTGTCCGTCTAGCTGGAGGACTTCAGAAGATGGTGGCCCTTCTCAACAAAACCAATGTCAAATTCCTTGCCATCACCACAGACTGCTTACAGATCCTGGCATACGGCAACCAGGAGAGCAAGGTACATAAATTGGTCTTGCCTAACTGGGGGAGGAGAATGTACTTTATGTACTCCTCTTAATCCATTTCAACTCTTGCCACCACAGTTGATCATCCTGGCCAGTGGAGGACCTCAAGCTCTGGTCAACATCATGAGAACATACACCTATGAGAAACTGCTCTGGACCACAAGTCGTGTGCTGAAAGTGTTGTCGGTGTGCTCCAGCAACAAACCCGCCATCGTAGAGGCTGGTATGTTTATTTCAGCTTGTGCCGATTATGCATACGTTTAAGGTCAGGGTCTCATCTTAAACTTTTATGTGAATATTAGGTGGTATGCAGGCGCTTGGTCTTCACTTGACCGATCCCAGTCAGCGTCTGGTACAAAACTGCCTGTGGACTCTCAGAAACTTGTCAGATGCTGCCACCAAGCAGGTAGATTCACGCAAGCCATAACCTCAGTTTGATGATACAAATATTTGGACGACTTTTAATGAAGTAACGGTTGTTGTTTTTTTGCCTTGTAGGAAGGGATGGAAGGACTTCTTGGCACTCTGGTTCAGCTTCTTGCTTCAGATGACATTAATGTGGTCACATGTGCTGCCGGCATACTCTCCAACTTGACGTGTAACAACTACAAGAACAAGATGATGGTTTGCCAAGTGGGTGGAATCGAAGCCCTGGTCCGTACTGTTCTCAGAGCTGGCGACAGAGAGGACATCACCGAACCTGCTGTTTGCGCGCTACGCCATCTAACATCCAGACACCAAGATGCCGAGATGGCCCAGAATGCAGTGCGTCTTCACTACGGCCTGCCTGTAGTGGTCAAACTGTTGCACCCACCCTCACACTGGCCGTTAATTAAGGTATATGGCCAGTTTTTCTTTCAGAATTCCCTTAAAAGTTTTCGCTGTGAAAACAGCCTAAGATGCTCCCAAGGCATTAAAATATAAAAATTTTCTACTATGTGCGATTTTTCTAAATGTCTTCATTCTAACGAGTCTTCACCACATTCTTTTAGGCCACGGTTGGTCTGATCCGTAATCTGGCACTGTGCCCGGCCAATCACGCGCCGCTCCGCGAGCAGGGTGCGATTCCCCGATTGGTCCAATTGCTAGTAAGGGCACACCAGGACACCCAAAGGCGCACTTCAATGGGTGGCACACAACAACAGTTTGTGGTGAGTTAAGTTTGTGTTTTGTAGGTATTCTCTGTACTTGTGGAAACTTAATGACGCTGATTGCAATATTTAGGAGGGCGTTCGTATGGAGGAGATCGTGGAAGGCTGCACTGGAGCACTTCACATCCTGGCCAGAGATGTACACAACAGAATTGTCATCAGGGGGCTCAACACCATCCCCTTATTCGTACAAGTATGACTAACTTGCTGATATCCTTTAGTTTGCGCATTCTACAAACAAACAAAACAAATTGTGATCTCTTAAAAGTTTCTTAAATAGTTTGTTTTGCTCTGTAGCTGCTGTACTCTCCTATTGAGAACATCCAGCGGGTAGCGGCGGGAGTGTTGTGTGAGCTGGCTCAGGATAAGGAGGCAGCAGAGGCCATCGAGGCGGAAGGAGCCACGGCTCCTCTCACAGAGCTGCTGCACTCCAGGAACGAGGGAGTGGGTGAGTGTATGCCCTCTGTTGACCGATACCATACAGGGTTAGAACACACACATTGTCTTTGACATCAGTGGACAAATATTTCAAATTTCTTTCTTTGGTGTGGATTGCATTAGATGTTTAGGACACAAGCTTTTCATTAATCTTGACCCTCTCTTGTGTACTTAACTCTATATAGCTACATACGCTGCAGCAGTTCTGTTCCGCATGTCTGAGGATAAGCCTCAGGACTACAAGAAACGTCTTTCTGTGGAACTCACCAGCTCTCTCTTCAGAACGGAGCCCATGGCCTGGAATGAGGTACAAACATTCATCTGCTCTCAGTTGATCCATTAATGCTCTATGAATCCGCTTTGATAAACCAAAACTGTTTTTTGTGTTAGACTGGTGACCTAGGCCTTGATATTGGTGCTCAGGGAGAGCCTCTTGGATACAGACCAGATGGTAAGACATTTATTTTTTCTTTAATTCTACCATTACCCTTTTTTTTTATTATTTTAAACAAGCATTTTAAAAGTAATCACAACCCATTTATGCGTTTAGACACTCATTTAAATAACTCACGACCTCTCCTCTCTTTTAGACCCCAGCTATCGCTCTTTCCACTCTGGCTATGGTCAGGATGGTCTGGGTATGGATAGCATGCTGGAGCACGAGATGGGAGGCCACCATCCTGGAGCAGAGTACCCTGTAGAGGGATTGCCTGACTTAGGCCACGCTCAGGACCTGATGGACGGCCTGCCCCCTACAGACTCCAATCAGCTGGCCTGGTTTGACACGGACCTCTAAACACTCACGGTCCACAAGTATCGAAGGTAAGATGAGCTTCAGAAACCCAACGTTCACTGTATTCTGCTTCAGTTTGAATGAAATGACCATGAATGTGTTTCTGTCTCTCTGCAGCTGTATGTTGAATGAATCTGCATTGTGATTTGAAGAGTCGTGGAAGGTTTGCCAGAGGGTGGGCTAGTGTTTCAGAAAGTGCCTGACACACAACACACACTTGTTGCAGACAAAAGGGAGATATCTAACGGGGAAATGGTGGATATCTGTCTCCTTTATTGCTACGAACCCTTTTTTGTTTTTGCCCTGGATGGAAAAATGCAAGTACAGAGGGATTGTGACGCGGATGCTGATGAGTGCACATGAAAAGGATCTTTTAAGATGGAACTATTTTAACCTTTTTTATTTTATTTTTTTGTTTCCTTTTCCTTAAACAGCCTTTTCATGGTACTGACCCTAGCTTGGTTTTTGAACTTTTTTTATTTTTTATGTCTTCTATAGTGTTAAGTTGTAGTGGACTTGCCTCATTGGTTTCTGGATCTTTATCACGTGCTAGTGTACAACACTAATCTCAGTTCCTATGTAATCTGACTGAAAGTGTAACAATGTGTAGCTTTTTATATGATCAGTTAAATGGTGGTTGTTGGGGAGTACAAAAAAATTATATGCATTCTTACAAAATGCTTAAAGTTGAGCAAGGAGAAGCGGTTTTCAATGTCACTATTGTTCCAAAAAGGGTGTGGATGCAGCAATGGTGGGTGGGGGGGTAGATGGGGTTTATGAGGTATACACAGAGACAGAAATCTTTTCTATGCTATCTGGAGGTAGTCTCTCTATTGAAGCAACGTCATTGTTTGTTAGCCTGTGCGGCTTCTTTTGGGAACATGGATAATGACAAGGCTAATCAATAAAAGACTTTTATTCCATTGTGTTTGTGTGGTGCCTAAATATAAAAGGAGTTTCATGAAAAAAGTTGTTACATTGTTTGGCCCTTTCATTGTTAATAGCCTAAAGGAGTAGTTCAACTGAAAGAGAAAATTCGCTGGCATGAGTGTTTCTATATCAGTCACAGATCTGGAGGAATTTTGCATTGCATCATCTGTTGACCAATGGTAGTGAATGGGTGCCGTCAGAATGAGTCTAAACAACTAATAAAAACGGTACTCTGCATTAATTAACATCCTGTGAAGAGTAATGCAGTGATTGTAAGAAACCAGTCATTAAGAGTGTATATATATATATATATATATATATATATATATATATATATATATACACATATATATACTTTTTGTGTGTGTGTGTATATATATATATATATATATATATATATACACACACACACACATACTTTAAACCATTGCTTTTTGGCTAAAATACTAACCCTAAAAAAAAAAAATTAAGCCCTAACCATAATACTGCTTTCTGTAGTGGAAAAACTCGTCTAAATCAGGAGGGAAATACATCTGGATCAAGTTCTATTAAGAAGCGAAAACGGTTCCAAAGGAGTCTCTTGGTTTTGATGAGAGAAGACTACAAGGCATAGACTTTAAAAATGGAAAAAACTTTATTACAGACTGAGCTAATTTTAAACTGACGCTTCTGGCCAAAATACTAAAGCCTTTGTTTCTAACGTGATGCTTTCCACTTCACACGACGGAGTTGTGTGGATTACTTCAATGCTGGACTCTTGTTCTGACGGCACCCATTCACTCCATTGGTGAACATAATACTAAGTTACTTCAAATCTGTAACAAAACAGCTTGAGGCTGTGTGTCCAGCAGATTTTACATTTTTAAAGTACATTGTAGTACAAGCTACACTCTGCAGTTATAAGACTCCTGTAAATGTGTTCAACTGGGTCAGAGTTTGCCTTCCCTGCTCCCTGCCATTCATTTCCATTTCTCCAGAGGCCACTTACCATCTTATGTCTGTGTGAAATCAAAGATTCATTATCAGTGAATCAGCCTCGCAGGGGTGGAGATGATTTCCGTTCTCTTATCTGAATGTGTGTGGATGAGGGCAGGCGATGAAATCTGCACTTGTGCACGCATATGGGTTTGTTAGCTACCCCCTCTTTCTAAATCGAATCCATATGAGCCCCGGATCAGCGAGCGTGTTTATCTTATAACGGATGTCTTGAGCTTGGCTGATTCAAGTCAGTTGGATTTTAATTAATTCAGACAGACAGCAGTTCTGATATGATGCATGTTCGACGTGCTTTTTAATTGATTTGTTGAAGTCTGTTACTTTTTTTTATAGATCATATGTTTACAGGGGAGTGTACATCCTTTTATATCTAAGGTTATCTTTAAGACTTTTTTGCATGTTTTTCACACTACAAACATAGATTGCTTTACCCTTAAATGAGCTGTAATGCATCAGCATTTTAGAAGTTTTACGAACGTCTCCATTTTCTGCCTCCACATCTTTTTTTCTGTCGGGAGAGGAATTTCACTGAGGCCTTGCCAAACAGCGGCTGTAGTTTGAAGTCTTGCCAGAGCGCTTTGTGCTGAGCAGCCCTCACCGCCTCCACAAAAAACACACTCATCCCCCTCTTCAGAGAGAAAGAGAGCGGGGGGTGGATTTACCCAGTTTGGACAGGGGGCAGGGCAACATGTCTATACAATAGACTTCTATGAGCCTCGGAAAGTACAGGACCCAAAGATCCTGCCTATATAGAGGTTTCTTCAAGTTCAGCCACACAGTGGATTTTTTTAAATTATTAATCATCAAATTAAAACTGTATTGCAAACTTTTTTTTTTTTTTTTACATAAAATATACGCTTTTTTCAGTTGTGTTTCATTTTCACTGCATCCAACATTTTTGCCCCTGGTTAAAGTTTGACTGTTTTAGTGTAGGTCTACTTGTGGGTGACAACGGCAATAAAATATGAGACATGAACTGTGAAGGAAATGAATAAAGACTACCGTTCAAATGTTTGGGGTCAGTGAGCGTGTTTTTGAAAGCAAGTCTATTATGTCCACCAAAGCGGCGTTTATTTGATACAGTAAAAAAGCTAATATAATTATAAAACATCACAATTTAAAATAGCTGTTTTCTAACCGAATACATCTTTTTGAAATAGAAATATTTTGTAACATTATAAATGTCTGAATAAAAGTATTAATTAAAAAAATAAATAGCTACAGACCACAGACTGTCTACAGACAGACCAAATATATTTCATTTTGTTTTATGACTTTTTATTCGGAACACAAGAATGCTACCTAATAACCCTTACAAGTATACTTTAATCTACTTTTTATTAACTTCTCAGAAATATACTTTAAATTGATAAATAGAAAAAGTTTTAATATAAACGAATCTGGTGTTTTTATTGTTATACGAGGGCGTTAGTACACATCTTCTGTACAGAAACACATAAATGAAGAAACCATAACAACAGATGCTTCCGCATGTAATCTAACAACATTCTCAGACATATTACAGCATTTTTGCTTTTTCTTTATGAATGATACCATACCCACATTCAGGTGTTTAAGAAAATAAGAATTTATTTCTGTTTACAAGCAGATATCCTGTTCTTTCTTTTGATGTCATGTATGTTCAAATATTCAAAATATATACAAATAAATACCTTAATAGGAAGTATACAGTAGTAAACTTACGAGTATACTTGCAGTATAAAAATACGAAACAAGTTTACTGAGATTATACTTTTATTATACTAGTATATAATTAGCAAACTATCAGTACACTTATAAGTTCATGTTTAGTATAGTTGCAGTAAAAGCTAAAAACACTGATGTAAATAGTTGTGCACTCAAAGTTTACTACTTGATGTATATTTAAGAGTATACTTTTATATACTAGAAAGTGGGCCAATTTAGTCCCAAGGAGTATTGAAACAGTACACTTACAAGTACACTGATATTTGTATACTTACAACATAAAGTGCACTTAAAAATAGGCTATACTTGAACTTTATTTAAGTATACACAATAAACTAGAAGTGTACTACTTTTTGGTAAGTGAAGGCAAACTAGCCTAGTCAGCTTTTTTAATTCTAAAAGTAAAAGATAAATAAAATAATTCCTATATGTCCACTATTAGACGATTCATGTGAAGTGGATAAAATAAGCGTGTTTCTAAAAGACCCACAAGCTAGATGCTCACAGAAATGCATAAAAAGTAACACTTTCCCAAAAAGAGTAGGTTATACAGAATGCGAGAGGTTTCGGCTGCCTTGAAGAGAGAGACAGGCAGACCAAGAACTCTCTGACCTTCCCTCCCACATACTCCCTTACCTCGAGGCAACACACCTGTGCGGACGTCTGTGTGTTTGAGCCGCGAGATCAAAGCTCACAGGGGGATCATGATCTAGTGTCTGTCAGTCCCTGCGCTGCGAAGACAGCAAGAGTCAAGCTAGACAATAGTTTACTGCAGTTCATGTTTCTTTCTCTGTAGCCTTGAGGTGTGTGGGAGGAGACTAATTAGAGATTATTAGAGCGCCTTCAAAACAAAACAAGTGTGAACTGTGGTTGTTTTTCTGTGTTAGCAATGTCTGCTAAGGTCGGCGGGAAACCTTTGTGTGTATAATTGAGCTATTTTAACATACGGCTCGTGAAAAATGAATCGGTGGGTGATGAGTCAGTCAAAAAGATTCGTCACACAGCCTCGTTCATGACTCACGAGTTAGTATTTTGAATCATTGGACTCCATAAGTGAATCGTTCACACTTGGGATTCATTTACCATAATGCTTTCTCCAGGGGCTTGTACCATGAAGCCGGATTAGCTGGTTAGCCAGGTAAGTTTAGGATTAGTTTGCACCAATCCTGGGTTTTAGGTACCATGAAAGAAACTCGGCTTCATTTGGTGTTAATTGCCATGGTAACTTGCGCTGCACAGCTAACCTGCTCCGGAGCAGGTTATGTTCTGGGTTAGAGAGTTCAAAGCAAAATTTGACCAATCAGCTTCCAGCAAGGTGACGCATGTCTGATGCAATAAAGCCACTCCCCCAGCTTCTCTTACTCCAAATTAAAGGACGCTACATAGTCAAACATTGTTTGAAGATAAAATCATCCGATTATTATTTTTATAATTCCATTATTATGTATATAATTATTATCTCCTTAATCTATTACACAAGCCAGTTTAGTTTAATAGTAATTAGGGTTTTAAATTAATATAAACATAGATAGTATGCAGCATAAATAAGTAAACATAACTACATATGAATTTACCTATAGTGTTCGTTATTTTAGTTTTATCAACTTTATAAAGTAACTTTACAGCTTACTTGCATGTGTTTTTTTTTTCCACTTTCATTGATGGATCGTTTCAACATGCTGTGTGAATGTTTAAGCTCTTTATATTGTTCAGTCTTTTAATCTTTGGTATGTATGACTCTCTCACGAGAAGTGAGTTTCAAGGCATGTGATTGGCTGCTTATTGCTGATGTCACACATTCATGTGCACATGCTACATTAACTCAGGATCAAGCCTCATTCATGGTACCAACAAACCCAGATTGCATAGGTTTGGATTTGTCAACCCAAAACTAATCCTGGACCCCTAAGTTTGTTCATCAACGTTCATGGTACAGGCCCCAGGAACATGAATTATGAAAATAAGTGGGGTCAGACATAACGCATTTTTCTTTGGTTGTTGTTAAATGCAAATGAAAGGTTCACACAGCAGCATTTAAAACATTATGGCCCGGGTTCATAGGCCTAGTCCAGGATTAGGCCATAGGTCAATTAAGACATTTAAGTCATTTTTATAAACCTGCCTTAGAAAAGAGCATTTTTTGTGTGCATCTTAAGAAAAAACAAAGAACCTGATGTTTTAAGATCAGTCAGTGCAGGTTTCCTTTAGTTGAAACAGTACAGATTTACATAGAGTCTAGGACTAAGCTCAACCCTTGTCTGTGAAACCGGGGGTATGTGAGCAGATGTGATGTTTTCCTGAAACATGGTACAGTTAGCTTGCTTGATTTTTCCACAGGGTTTGTTTTAATTTATATGAATTTTTTTTGTTTTAGGTTTATTGGCTCTGCAAATGTCTCTTTAAAAGACCTCGCTAGTAGCCAAGTTAAGTCTCTTCCAGTGAAAAACTTGGCTCTAGTGGATGAAAATGGCAAGAGTATAGGAGTAAGTGGTTTTTATTATTATTATTATTTTTTTTTTTTTTTATTATCTTTTTAAGATGCACAAAATAATATATTTATAAACTTATTTTGCTATTAGCAGGTACACTTGTAATTTGCACTCGTAGAACTCATTAACACACAATTAAACTTTTGCATGCTCTTATTAAATGATTTTTCCAGTTTGTAAATAAACCTTCTGCTACCAAGAAGAGTAATATTGCCAGCTTTATTCAAAAGTTTAAATCGTTTATTGTGCAGCAAATTTTGCAGGTTAAATTGAAGGTTTCATTT